>JAODAL010006565.1:0-132262 GCA_025379985.1 Phyllomedusa bahiana | reverse complement strand
AGTGCACCCCCCTTCAGCCATATTGGTTTCCTTTTATTCGTAGATCTTTCGTCAGCAGAGGGTATAAGCTTGCTGCACAATTCATGTAACAAGTCTTGAACAACTCTCTAGTTTAGTTTCAGAGCTCCTGTTCTATAAAAATTTGACCCCCCTGACCGTGTAATTTTCCACCTGGGTATTGTACAGACGATTTCTGGATTCTTAGCGTTTGATTTTTTTGTCCTTTCATTTTTGTAGACTGCATTAAGGAATTGTGAGTGTCCCCAGTAGCCAATCAATGGTTTCCTTCCTTCAGTACGACGACTCCTCTCAGTCGGCTATTCTTAGCTTCGCGCTTTACAGTATACATTTGTGCTCCCTGGATCATTCTGCCGATTTTTCTTTATTTGCTCATTGGGTTCTGCAGTTTTTTTTTCTCCTGCAATCCGATTTTGTTTTGCCAAACATCTGCATTGTGTAACTGTACGGCGCTCACTGGAGACTGATTATTGACTGAGAGTCTAATCTCCTCCAGCAGCCACGTACTATTGCTTTGTGACTGTCCCACTATAAAATCGCAGCGGCTGGTGAGACATAACAGGAGCGCGGAAACCCATGCTGTGAACGCAAGCGACTTCCCTTACTGTAGTGCTCAATCCAGATATCAGCAATACCAAGGAAACAGAGCATGTTAGAGCCGCATTCTAATTGCTGAGGTTGCGTCTGCAGCACCTTATTAACCCTTGTACACTCTGGGTATGTAGGTCATTCTCTGCGTGACACAAGTGCACGTCTTTATTGCCAGAAGTAGCTATAGGGGTGTTGTAAAAGAAGCTGCAACTTGCTGGACCAAATTAAGGGAATTTCTTATGTGAAGCTCCAAGTTGTTGTCAGGGTGTTTTTATAAAGAGGCAGCGTGGAAAATCAGATTCATGTCTTTGAACTGCTGATCCAAAATACAGATATTCCAACAACTTGCAAACCTAGGAGACATAACACCTTTACCTCCTGTGCATTCATAGTGTATAGGCTATTGATAATGGTATCCTCTGTGCTGCTGGCTGGTCCAATAAGGTGTGGTTCGTTATCTCTCATTGAGACAGGGCTTTACAGGTGACATTATATTATGGAAGAGCACAATTTAAAGGGGTTGTCTCACTATAGGAATTGCTTTTAATTTTAAATATCTTGCAAAAACAAGTCACTTTGAAATATATGTCTATCAACAGTGTCCTATCTATTCCTAGATATCTCCTCTTGTATGAGCTGCATCAGCTCCTCAGGTTGCTATAGCTGCAGACCTGTTTGATCTCTTCTGATAGGCTGCTAGCACTGGACGCTATAGCTACAGACCTGTTTGATCTCTTCTGATAGGCTGCTAGCACTGGACGCTATAGCTACAGACCTGTTTGATCTCTTCTGATAGGCTGCTAGCACTGGACGCTATAGCTACAGACCTGCTTGATCTCTTCTGATAGGCTGCTAGCACTGGACGCTATAGCTACAAATCTGTTGTCCTCACTGCAGGCCGGTAAAGCCGAACTCAAAAATGTAACTGAGAAAACAGGACTGAGGTAAGATGAATCGATGCAGTGAGACAACTCCTTTAACTGCTTATAGACACACAGATTGTAGAGAAAAGAATCTGCTGCTTCACCCGGAAAAAGTCGACAAACTCCTGTTGACTGATCTGCTTTTCATATGTCTCTCTTATATAGAATATTGTTGACTTGCAGTAGACTGGCTGAGTGTGTGGATCATCATTTTATTCTTCCCTGTTTTTTTATCTATTGTCATGGTTCAGACTCACCGGACACAGGAGGTGGATCGCTGGGTCACAGTCAGGAGTTGGTATGACCCGCGCCAAGGAGCGGAGTCTAAGGAGACCCTCTATTTTCTCCAGAGCTTGCTGCAAGGCCAGTTGGACTTTGCTGTGGGGACCTTCCAGGTTGCTGTCCCCCGGGATGAAAGCTGATGTGGAGACTTGCGGGGTACCGGTATGTGAGGCAGAGGTGTAGTAAGGAACAGGCAAATGGTCAGGACTGGCATCTTTAATGCAAGGTCAGATTTAGGCGGATGGTCAGGAAAGGGGGCCAACAAGGCAGGGTCAGAAACGTAACAGGCGATCGATCAGAACAAAACGCCCAGAAATGACTAACTCGTATGGCATCGTCACCAATAACTGGACAAGGGGTGCTGGGAGAGGTGGCCTAAAAAAGCCCATGGTGCATGCGACTGTTCAGAGGAGATAGAGGGACAAAAGGCAGGCGGGGACATCGGCCAGGAGCGAGGAGGAGGTGAGTAGATTCCTAGAAAGTAGCAGGGAAGAGGGCACGACGGCGGACCAGGACACACACCACGGCACATGGTGTTACATCTTTATCTATAGGATTAGCCAGTTAGGGCTCCAGAAGGCAACCAAAATGGTCACACATTTTTTTTAGAATTACCCACTGATGAGTTGCTAATTGTATGTCTGAACATCACAAGAAAGTGAGAGTCGGCGCACATAGGGGGAGTGCAGTAATGTGCATTTTGCCTGCACTTCCCTAATCAACAGCCGAAAGATGAGCCCCCACTAGAGTAGACTTAAACGGAACCTGTCACATAGTTTATGCCCCCCTTGCTGAGGGCAGCACAAGCTAGTGTCAGACCTGCTGTTCCCAGCGCTGTGTCCCTTATTCTGTAAGATGCTGGAGTTTTAGAGTATTTAATGCTCAAATCAGGCAGTTTGCAGCCTGTTCTGCCAGAGAAGAGTCCAGCTTAGTCATGAGCAGGTGTTAACTGGTTACATCAAGATCTTTGAGTGATCGAGTGGATCCACCACCTGACTCCGGTGACTTGTTACAATAAGTTTCATCACACTGCGTTTGAGTTAAAAAGCTTAGAAAGGTTGCCTAGGTGTTTTTTTTTTTCCACTACAGAGGTTGCAATTTTCCATTGGTAGGAAGTAATCATTTTGTAACCATAGACACAAGCATTGTGAGCTTTAATATTTTAAGATCAACCGCATTATTTGGGCGTTGTTACGTTCATCTTCGGATCTGACACAGCGGTTCTTCTCTTCACTTTTTCTAACCCTTTTTGTTTACTAAATTGGCATGTCTCATACTGTAGGGCCATAGAAATTGACAGATCTACCTGGATAATATAGTCTTTTCATCACTCTAGATGATAGGGAGGCTTTTGATCAGGATGATCAAACATTACATTAGATTTGTCTGAAGGTAGAAAACCCTTTTATCTAATCCTTTAAGAAAGAATCTAGATTTGGGAAGAGAGACAGTTGTTCTGATCTCACTTAGGTGATTGCCTAGAAACATTTACAGTTTTTGGGATCTGTGCTTTGCTAATATATAGAATGTTAAAAAGGTAACAAAATGCAGATTATGACATATACTGTGTCTATAGATTATAGGTAGAGACAAGGAAACACAATAGAAAGTTACCTGATGCCTGGAAAAGGAGTTTGACCCTGCATTGTGTATCTTGTAAATGTATGGTCCTTATAAATGGAAGATCTGATTCCCACTTCACCTTGACCACTACTACAATACCTATGTATACCCTAAAATATCAGTTTTGTCCTCCATTTTCTTCTCTGCATTAAAGTAATAAGTAGCAGACACTTTGCTAAAGGAATGACTGGCTTAAGTGCCTGTATCTAACCAGCCTTTTTTTTGGTATTGTGAGAATAGCTGTGAATGAGCACTCACATCCCTATGTGTAGTTTTTTTTTTCTCTTAAAGGAGTATTCCTATCTTTAAATATGTAGGCAATGGTAAATAATACCAAATACATTGCTGTTCCAATTTTCCTACATTTCTGAATCAGAGCAGTTCTTATTACCTAAATATTCACACAAGCTTCTCTAGCTACTGACCTCTCTCTGTTCTCGCAGCCCTGGCAGTGGTGGTGACTGTACTCCCTTCTGTGTCTTAAAGGGGTTGTCTCACTACAAGGATTGCTTTTCAGATTAAAGATCTTGCAAAAACAAGTCACTTTGCAATATGTGTCCATTAGCAGTGTCCTACCTATTCCTAAATATCCCCTCTTGTCTGGGTTGCATCAGCTCCTCCGGTTGCTCTAGCTACAGACCTGTTTGATCTCTCCTGATAGGCTTCCAGCACTGGTTGCTATAGCTACAGACCTAGCTTCTACTGCAGCCTAGTAGAAGCCAGTAAACAGGCCCCTGAATTCAAAGTGAAACCAAGAAAACAGGACTGAGGTAAGATGAATCAATGTAGTGAGACTACCCCTTTAACAGCAGTACAGAGCTTGCTTCTCACTCTCTGATGTTCTCTTTCTGCTTAGATAAACTGTAACCCTTAGGCCCGGTTCACACGGCTTATTCACGCCGTTATTGTGGGATGGATTTCACCACAATTACGGCGTGTGGGCGGGGGCGGCATCTCGCCGGCCCCATAGACTTTCATTATCCACGACGCGTATCCCGCCGGGATAATGTGCATGTCAAATACGGTGAGCGGGGAGAGGAGAAGGAATCCATAGTTCTCTATGAGAACTGTGGATTACCGTAATGACAGGGAACGCATTTTGGCCGTATTAGAGCGCAGTACGGCGTGCAATATGGAACGAAATCCGTCCCAAAATCAGCCGTGTGAACATAGCCTTAGAGTTACTTACTGGTAGAAGTCTTGTACCATCCTGTCAGGTCTGCAGGGCACATTCATGTGTAATTACATTAAAAAATAACAGTCACTCAGCAGATAACAATATGTATTGGCAGCATGTAAGTTTTTCCCTCTTGCTTGAAGTTTACTCTAATGACAAATATAGCCCTGCTAGCTCAGACTTCTAGTTAGACCTCCTGCTTGTACAATGTCATTGTAATGTAATGTCCCTGTAACAGGTAACTCAAAAGTAGGGATGAAGTAGGCCACCCCAAAGCTTATTAATACCATTTCTCGGAAATGCAAATAGAATCAGTGGAAAGACGTAAAGCTTAACTTTTAATATCCACACAGATTAAAATGTAGAAAAATCACTATGGGTGACATTAAATCAGTGTAAAGTGCACCAGAAAGTACGATCCTCTCCAAAATTTGGCGTCTGGTATGCCTTGCATAGTAAACATAACACGCTTAAAAAGGCGCATTGCGCAAACCGCGGCACATAGCGTATCATTGGTAGTGTATGTAATGCGCCTATCGAGGTGCATTGCGCAACGGAGGCGCAAAAAGTGTCACTGCTACTATATGCAATGCACCTTTTTAGACGCATTACAATGTGTCGTGCCCGGCATATAATGCACCTGTTTTGGATTACAGTTCATTTACATCGCGAATATGGCGTCAAAAATGTTTTGGCACAAAATAGACCAAAAAAACAGCGTTTGCGTATTGGGCTATGTCGTCCTATATGAGTAATATCAAATAGCAACCAAAACATTAGGGCAATATAAGTGACAACTATCTCATAATCTACACACTGTGCAGGCAAAAAGGAAAACTATCCCTATTATGTCCTATAACAAACGCTACTGAGCACAACAATAGAAACATCGTCCCTACATGGATGGTCTCAAACGGAACCTTAAAATGCTTCCGACGAAGTGCGCCTCCCCGGCAGCCGACTTGTATCATTGCCTGTGGAGCTGCCCAATTATTAAAAAATATTGGGAGGAGGTCTCTAACTTCATAAAAAGACGCCTGAGCCCCATGTTCTCCTGTAGGGCAGCCTGGGCGTTATTTGGACATATAGACGACACAACACATAGTATTGGCCGAATGGAACACCAACTGCTGCACGTGGTGGCTGCTGCCGCACGTAAAGCAATTCTTCAGGTTATGGCTCCAAATCCATCAGGCCCTAAAATAGGCTTATTTCAGGAAAAACTCTTCTTTCTGTTCCAGATGGACAGGGTGGAGGCAGCGCAACACAAAGAACGCAGGGTCAAAAAATTCTTTAACTTATGGGGACAATACATAGACACTCTTCCGCAAGATATAAAGACAAAACTCGCCACATGTTTTGGTTCCACTACATGGTACTTGTCTGGGGAATTGGCCGGGGCTCACCAGCTATAGCCTTACCTTTCGACTGTCTCCGATACCCGATACACGTCATGTATCACCCATGGCTGGTGTGAATGCGCACCTGGTGGCCGGGGCGAGTGGATTACAAGAGTTAAATTTCCATACTATATGGTTGCTGTGTCTTACCACTACAAGTAACCCTGACCGGACCACAAGACATCTCTCTGTCAGACTCGGGGGCTATGGCTTCGCTACAATAATAAAAGGCTCTATGGGGGGGGGGAGGGGAGACAACCCATGGCGAGAGAGACCTTAACTTTAAAGGTAGACTGAAAAAAATGTTTCTCACAGTGGGGCAATCACTACCAAATGTTAATCAGGTAGTAAGATACACCCTCCTTACCTTAAATATGTTGATAGGTTTAATATGGTTATGGTTCCAATTGTACCCGATAATACTTCACACGTGCAAACTTGTTCTATAGCACAAGTCATAACAATTGGCACTCTAGTTAACGAGTTATGATACAAAAAAGAAAAGAAAAAAAGTTAACTTTGTATCCAATGCCATCTTTACTGTTATTCTTCTCATATACAATGTCCTTCAGAAATGTTTGTTCTTCTGTAACTTCAATACATGTATAACTTCATACATTGGATTTCAATAAAAACATATATAAAAAAAAAAAAAAAAATGCTTCCGACGCATTTACTTCCCAAGTATTAGCAGGAATTCTTCAGGGACGTAGAGTAAATATATAGATATATAATTACATTTTTTTATTATATATTATTACACTTTGTTACTTATGTTAGGGACATGCTTGGCTAGTCCAGGTCTTAGAGGTGTGTTTGAGGTCATTATCATGTTGGCATACTTCCCTGTGGCCCGGTATGTCACAGTACATTTTGGCATTCATGGTTCCCCGAACTGAACCGTAGCTCCTCACAGCTGCAGCACTCATGCAGCCCCAAACCATGACACTCCCACCACCATTCTTGACTGTTGGCAGAACACACTTGTCTTTGTTGTCGCCACACACGCTTGACAACATCTGAAGCAAATAAGTTTATGTGGGTCTCATCAGAAAAAAGGACATGGTTTCAGTAATGTCCTTAGTTTGCTTGTCTTCAGAAAACTATTTGCAGGCTTTCTTGTTTATCATTTTTAGAAGAGGCTTCCTTCCGGGACGACAGCCATGCACATTAATATGATGCAGTGTGTGACATATAGTCTGAGACAGGCTGACCCCCACCTAATCCCTGTAACCTCTGCAACAATGCTGGCAGCACTCATCTCTGGATAGGACGCTGAGCACGTGCACTCAGCTTCTTTGGTCAACCATGGGAAGGCCTGTGAGCAGACCCTGTTGTGTTAAACCGCTGTATGGTCTTGGTCACCCCGCTGCAGCTCGGTTTCAGGATGCTGACAATCTTCTTATAGCTTAGATTATCTTTATGTAAAGCAGTAATTATTTTTTTCAGATCCTCAGACAGTTCTTTGCCATGAAGTGTAATGTTGAACTTCCAGTGACCAGTATGAGAGAGTGTGAGAGCAATAACACCAAATTTAACATACCTGCTTCTCATTCACACCTGAGACTTTGTAACACTAACAAGTCACGTGGCACCACTGTGGAGGAAAAATAGCGAATTGAGCACAATTTGTCCATTTTCACTTAGGGGTGTACTCACACGAAATTTACACTGTTATGCAAGCTGTACACTGACTACTTTACATTGCATTAAAGTTTCATATCTTCAGCGTTCTCCCATGAAAGGATATTATACAATATTTACAAAAACGTGAGGGGTGTATTCACTTTTGGGAGATACGCTATTGTTTTATTTGAAATAATTTAGTAAAACTTTACTCATTTATTTTGCTGCTTATTCTGGGTTAGAGTCCAGTGGGCGGTCTTATCAGTGATTGACTGTTTTCTCCGTATCTAGGCTTATACCAGAAACGCTGTCAATCACTGAGAAGACCGCCCCGTGCACCCAATAATACGCATAATCAGGAAAATAAATGAATAAATTACTGAATCTTTGTAAACAAATTTATATATAAATCTGCTCACCTTTTTCTTCATAACATGCTGCCTGCAGATCAGAAAGCATGATCACTATGACATCTTCCCTTGAACCATTTACATTAAAGGGAATGTGTCGCAAATTTTTTTTTTTTTTACTTATTAAATCAAGCCCCTGCTCCATATTCTTTTCCTCTCAGTCGTTTTTATTTACTGGTTGTAGATTTCTCTATTCGGCCATCTATATATGATTGTGGGGAAGATATTCTTGCTTGCACTGCTTTAACAGCAGTCAGAGAGATACTTTACAGCAGCTTCATGCCCATGGGATTCTTAAGACAGTTTCTGTCCCATAGATGTCTATAGGATAGTTTTCACTGTGTAGGGAGGGGAGAGGGGGAGCTGTGACATCTCCTCTTGTGACTGGTGGGTTCTGTGTTATCTGTACACAATGGTGTCTCCTTTCAGTTTGACCCTCTTTGTGCTGATAATGAACACACTGCTGAAAAGCTCTCTAAACAGAGCAGGAAGTGTCAGATGATTATTAGGCTTAGGGGCCAAAGTGAAAACTACAGGGCTTAAGAATTATTAAAAAAATATTGAAAGTGATATGGAAAATAAAAAAAAAACATATCCAAAAATTCCTTCAAAATGTGTTTAACATAAAAATGTGAGTTAAACAATAAGTCATTTTTTGATGACACATTCCCTTTAAAGGTCCCAAAATCTTCTATGGTTAATTGTGTGTAAAGACCTGCAGTTTTGTGTCCTGTTTCTTCCTTTTATGCCATTAGGGAAAAACCACTAAATAGCCACGAATAGGATGTGCTCAGATCACTGCACTGGCACTTCTGAAAGATAGGACATCAATAATACCATTTGTAATTGCATCCTACAGCTACAGGTTGTTTTTTTTTTAAGTTCTTAGAGATGAAAGGTTATTGTTATAATTTATTCTGGTGGAGTTGGCTGGGCCTTCAAAGTTCCTAATCTGAAATTTTTACTAGCCCAGCAGAATGCTAACCGGGCTGCCATTTACCCTCAAATTCACTCAGCAGCAGTGAATAAGATTGAACAAGTCTATAAACCTCTCCCCAAAGACTCTCAAGAAAGAAACCTCTTCAGGTGGCAGCATATCAGATAGAAGTACGGTAGGTTGCTGGTTGGTCACCAGATGATTACTTGTTAAGTGTTTGATCAATACCATATACACTTCCATGCACATGTTGGTCTATTTTGGCGTATTATATTTATTTAAACTTGCTATATGTGATCAGTGGCACTGGTGAAGGACAAGTAGTGTTCAATGGAATGACCATTTATGCAATGGATGATTGCATGATGCCCAGTCAAGTACTAGAGACTATTGGGTGAGCATTTTTTTTTAATAAAAAAAAAAAAAAAAAAAGGCTAACTGATGATTTCAATTGAAAATTGACACATTTGGTTGAATTAGTTCAGTTTCATCATTAAAGCAGACCTGTGGCCGTTCTTGACATGTCTGTTTTATTCCCTGTGATATAATACTTAGGTTGTGTTTACACGGTAAAGACCAAATACTGGTTGGGAAATGCTGACCGGTATGTGGTCTTTTTTTGGCACAGAGGGGGGGTGGCTTTTGTCTGCGGTTAGCGGATTCAAGCCGCCTCCCTTCGCACCCACATGTTCATGTTCCGCTGAAAACTGAGCGAAAGAATGAACATGTTCTAAGTTTTTCGTTACACCGGCGGTGTCAAAAAAACATCTGACGGAAAATCCACGTAGTGTGAACTACTGCATAGATTTTCTGTTAAAGGGGTTGTCTCACTACATTGATTCATCTCATCTCAGTCCTGTTTTCTTGGTTTCACTTTGAATTCAGGGGTGTGTTTACTGGCTTCTACTTGACTGCGGTAGAAGTCAGGTCTGTAGCTATAGCAACCAGTGCTGGCAGCCTATCATGAGAGAGTAAACAGTTCTGTAGCTATAGCGACCTGAGGAGCTGATGCAGCTCATATAAGAGGGGATATCTAGGAATAGGTAGGACACTGTTAATGGACATATATTGCAAAGTGACTTGTTTTTGCAAGATCTTTAACTTAAAAAGCAGCAATCCTTGTAGTGAGACAACCCCTTTAATGTCAATGTAAAAGGTTGAAAGTCGGTTTTAAATCCGAAAACCGTCTGTAAAACTGACGGAAAGCCTGTGTCGTAGGGACAAGCCCTTATGCCTCTTCTCTTATATCTCTGCGTTGTGCTGTTCCTCTGTTATTCCTCCTAGAAATGTATTACTGAATCTGATAGCTGGGTGTTACCAATTGGGGGCGTGTCCCTGCACAGTCTGAAATTGTCCAATCATTGCTGACAGTCAAAGTGTGAAGGGACACGCCCTTCTAAAACCTTGAATAGTAAAACCCATCTGACTGATTCAGCTATGCTCCAAAATTATTTCATGCAGGTTGCGTCTGCTGTGGGTTTTCCACAATAGAATCTGCATGCAAAAATCTACATCTATCAGAAATGATTTGTGCAGAATTTTTCATGTGGATGTTATTTTGCTTGTCTGCAGTGGGAAAACCGGGGGCAGATCTGACCCGTCTACACTAATCGTAAGACCTACTCCCAAGAGGGCGCTAAAATGGAGACCAGCTTTATGTAAACTTTATATACTTAGGGTATGTTCACACGGCGCGTTGGATCCGATTTTGGATCAATTTTTAGATGCGTGTTTGGATCCGTCTTTCGGACCTTAAATGGACCCAAACCCGCATCTAACAATGTTATGTGTGATTATATTGTTTTTAATGTAAAACGCACATCGGCGTTCAAACGAGCGATCACCAATATGTTTACATACGTCTTTCGGATCCCTTCAAAGTATTGTCCTGTCAATTCTTGATCCGTTTGACGCAGCAGGAGCCCTATATAAAACTATAGGGTGCGATCCTGCTGCAGCAACGACATATCCAAACACACACCTGCATGTTGGATGCGTTTTGGATCCGATTGACGCAGCATTTTTTAATGCGATTTTCGGATCCAAAACCGATCCAACACGCCGTGTGAACACACCCTTATTGTAAAGCACCTACATAAACAAACTTTTCAATTCATCTTTATCGGTGCCGATACTTTGGATTAACTATAATTACATGATTTGTTATGGATGTTGTAGTTGCACATATATTATGTATTCATGTGGGTTATTTTTTGGTTTGTGCCATTTTACTCTCGTAGTCCTATATACACATTCATTGGTTTGTTCCCCATTTTTGATTCCCATCACGTACACTTTTATGGCATTATTTGTATTTTAATCATGTTGAAATAGTAAGAATGTATTTTTATCATTTTGGATGCGGCGCTCTTCAATGTACTGTAGGTTGCACTTTTTATTTAGATCCTATTTATTCGCAAAAGCTTTTCAATTTTCAGCTTAAATCATGTATATTGACCATATCTCTGTAGAAGCCCATTTTTCATGCACTTGCGGATGGTCATCCTTAAAAGGTTTCACCGTCCGTTGTGATCTAGTGTTGAGAGACGGTGACAGATGTTCTCTCATCACTGTTTGCATTAGGAAGGCAGAGATATATCTGTAGCCTAGTTTTAATATTCACACTGCTTCCTGCCCGTGCAGAGATGTGAATATTTGCTTTACAAGTCATGTTTTTTCATGCGCTCTCTTCAGTCATATCCATTGTGTACGGCACAGTATAAATGATCTGTCAGCCATCAGGTCAGCTTCTGTGTGGATTTAACTTCATCTGCAGATTCAGACTCTATTAAATAAATGACCACAGAATGTGGAAACCTTTAGAAGTAATAAAGTCTTCAGGCCGACAGCAAAAAAAGAAATCTATCTATACTTTATTATTGGTAAATATGAACTGAAATTCAGAGTATGATTTCACCTCCAGTCTTAGAAGAAGTAAATGCATGGAATAAGATTGTGTTATAATATGAACATAATTAATTGTTAGCACATGTAATCCATACTGCAATCCATAGCAACCAATTAGCTACTGTCTACGTATTGTACACTGAAGTGATTAAAATTAATTGCAGCGCTGCTTCCCTTTAACTATCCAATCATGTGGTAATGTCTCAAAACGTCTTCAGGTTTGTTACTGGATTTTTAATGTACGTTAAGAAAATATTATCTTACTGGTGAGAATCTTCAAGGTTCTGTACGTGCCTTATGCTATCCCAGGCAGCGTACAAACCATAATTATTTTTTAACAGTGAAAGCAGCAGAGAAGAACATATTAGCACATTGGATTTAAAGGGGTTTTGCCACGAAGTAAAATTGACGTGGGAAGTTTGAAAATTAAATAATAACCATTTTCACCATTTATTATTATTAAATATTCTGCACCGTTTTTGTTTTAGCTGCTCCCTTAGTGATCCATGTTTACAGCTCGTCTCCAGGGGATACGACCAGGGCTGAGAGCTCCTCAGTCCTGGTCGCACCTCTTCTCTCAGGCAGCTACTGAGTGTTCAAACCCCGGGTGCTGTCATTCTACTCCTGTCATTTGGACTAGTTAGTAATAAGTCAAACAGTGCAAATAAAAAATGAAACCTCAATGAGGTCTGTGCATTGATAAAGAGAAAAAAAATCCACAGGTTAAGTTCCTGCAGGGATTTGAACCAAGGACACTTGTGCTGTAAAGCAAACATGTTACCTCGGAGCTACAGTGTAGCTACTTACAATTCTATACATAAACAGACCTTTCTTTGACTAGAGAGAGGAAAGGCCTGGTGATGTCATCCTGCTGGGTCACATGTTATGCAATTAAAAAAACACACACACACGCCCCCTTCTGGGCACGCAGAGTTAAAGAGCTGGATACAGGAGGTATGAAATGAGATTCTGGCAAAACCCCTTTAACACCTAGAAAAATTTGGCCAAAGGGTCTTAAACGAAGAGGCGCGGTGCTCATAGTACTATAGCCCCTTCTTTTAGTGGCACATAGGCAACCAGCAATGGCACCTCAGAAGATGTTTAAAGGGATTTTATCACATAGCCACTGGATAGACAATAGGGGAGACATGTATGATCGGGTTTTTCACCCTTTCCTGGTGAGCGGCTACAATGTATGTATTAGGCGCATTGTTCATAAGACTCAACACTTTCTAATGCGCCTAACATAAGAGGGCGTCCTGGGGCGTCACACCACACTCGTAATATTAGACACATATGAATGTGGTTCGGCAAAACTAGCCGCATTAATGTGGTCTGTGAGCCTGAGGAGTCGAAGTGGAGCTAGATTTGCAGGGAAAAAAATGTCCAATATTTCTCAACTTACACCAGTACAATAATAAAAAGAAATTTGTGATAATTATCAAACTATTTAAAAGTAAATTATTTAAATGTAATAAAAAAGTTATATATAATTATATCAAAAAATATAAAAATCTCTTATAAAATGCATTTAAATTTAATAGATTCTGAAACTAGTTTTACATTAAATATCCCACTGATGTTGCTGTCCAGATTTTACCATTTTTAATTTTTACTACAATAAATCTGAAATTTATTTTTGCTAGGTTGTTTTGAACATTGACCTAGGTTGTTTTGAACATTTTTTTTTGGGGGGGGGGGGGGTGGGAATATGTTTTTTTTGGTGGTGGAGGGTGGGGGGGCAAGAATTCATGCCACATGTTTGCGAAGAGACAAAAGTGACCTATAAAGCACATTAGAAACTATGCTTTTTGTTATTGGTGTTTTGTCATCATTTTAGTGCATTCTTTCTTTTTATAGGGTCCGTGGCCATTTTCTATGAAACACAGCATGCAGTAGGTTGGAATTTATTCCTTAGGCTATGTCTACACGTCATAGCTTTACGATCGTAATTTCGGCGGTTTTAGGATTTTAAAAGCTTCGAAAATAAGATCATTCAGGCAGCTCCATAGACTACAATAGAAAAGATGAGCTGAAGTCTCCACCGGTCATGTTTTCTACGATCGTCTTTCGGAGCAGGTGTATTATAAAACATGTTGTATAATACACCGGCGCTTTTATTTTATTTTTTTGTCACAGAAAAGCAAGAACTGACTGTGGTTTTTGTGCAAAATGTGACAGAAATCACGCCCGTGCATCGAAAAAAGCACGGCCACTTTCGGACATTTTTTTGTCCGATGCAGTGTAGTCCCAGCCTTTTCCATAGGACTTTTCCATAGGAACCATTCAAGTGGTTTATGTTGCCCTTTCTGAGAGCAGTATATGATAGAGAGAAACTGAGCTCTGTGATAAATAGGGATATATATATATAATATATCAGGGGTGTCAAACTAATTTTTACCGAGTGCCACATCGACATAAGAGGGCCTTGGAAGGGGGCAATAGTTGTCAGTAAGGGCGTAACTAGAGTTCATGGGGCCCAATAGCAGAATGAGATGGGACCCCACCACCTAATGACAATAAACTAAAACAGCAACATGAATAGCAATAATGAAATAATAAAAATATTATATTAAAAATAATACCGCCATATACAGAGAACCCACATAGTAGCTCAAGACAGCAGAAAACCACCATCTAGATGTTCCCTACAGAAAGTACCAATGTTCTTGTACCTGAGTGGGACAGCCCAAAACCTCTGGGCCCCACAGCAGTCGCTGTGGCTATAGTTACGCCGATGGTCATCAGAGTTGTACTACAACCATTGAATTTCTGAACAGAGCGGTGTGGGGGCATGTGCCAGAACTCTGAATCCAAGATTGCTCCTTTTTCAGGGCTGATACCACAGTCAAGAGCTGGCTACGTCATCCAGGAGAAGTGGGGAACCAGTCCTTCTGTGTTTGGATTTTTTTCTGTCAATGTTCACTGTGTCTAAGCTTTTAGAGGCCACAGAAAATAACACTGTGGCTGGATTCAGCATGCGGGACTTGATTTTGTATGATTTGGAGCCAGATTTCTGAGTTAAAAAGCAAAGTAAATCCAGACAGGACTCCATAGTGAGACAGTGAGAGTCCTGCTTACCCCACTCAGATAAAGTGATTGACAGCTTTGTCAGTATATGTACCAGACAAGCTGTCAATTGCTGTGTGTGGACAGTCTCACTGTATCTCTTCTAGAAGTCCTGTCAGGATTTACTCTGCATTTTACTCAGAAATCTGGCTCCAAATCATACAAACCTCTATACCACAGCAGTCAGTCTCTTGCCCTCTTATCACATCCTGCTGTCAGATGGGGCAGCAACAAATCACCTAACAGGTTCCCTTTAAAAAGAACATATTAAAAGTGTCTGAATTAAAGGCTCTGCCCAAAAACACTTGTGAAAGATACAATAATTGAACATAAAATGTGTGAGAGGGAAGTCTAAGGGTACGTTTACAGGGCAAAGACCAAATACCGGTCAGATTTTCCGACCAGTATTTATTCTTTTTTTTCACGTGGGGGACGGCTTTTGTCTGCGATTTGCGGATTCAAGCCCTCCCCCTTGGCACCCTTATGTTCATCTTCTGCCCAAAAACTGGGCGCAAGAATGAACATGTTCTAAGTTTTTCGGACCGCCGCGTGTGGAAAAAAACGTTCAGTGGAAAATCCGTGGATTTTCTATTAAAGTCTATGAAAGAGTGTTGAATGTCGGTTTTCAGACTGTTTGTAAAACAGAAAACCGTCTGAAAAACCGACCAATAACCCCTGCCGTGGGGACAAGCCCCAAGGGTGAACTTTTTCCTTTAAAGGGGTTGTCTCACTACATTGATTTGTCTTGGTTTCACTTTGAACTCAGGGGTGTGTTTACTGGCTTCTACTAGGCTGCAGTAGAAGCCAAGTCTGTAGCTATAGTGACCGGTGCTATCAGCCTATCAGGAGACATCAAACAGGTCTGTAGCTATAGCAACCAGTGTGGCGCCTATCAGGAGGGGATCAAAAAAGGTCTGTAGCTATATTGACTGAGGGCTGATGCAGCCCCTACAAGAGGGGATATCCAGGAATAGGTAGGACACTGTTAATGGAACATTTTTGCAAAGTGACTTGTTTTTGCAAGATCTTTAACATAAAAAGCAGCAATCCTTGTAGTGAGACAACCCCTTTAAGGAAGACTTATGGGCTTGTGAATATGGATAGAGTCCTCTGGGTACAGTCAATGAAGTCAATTATATCAGTTTATTGGATTCTGTTTTGTACAAACATGCAATATTGCAATAATTACCACACTGTTCACAGCAGCCAATTGAAACCCTATAATAATGTATGTGAACAGGTATTTTTTATAGTACAAGCTACTTTCTGAGACATCACATTTTCCCTGTCTTTCAGGTCTCCACATAAAAGTGCTGTGATTCAAAGCTCTGCAAATGCAATAATGTCTGGCAGCGTGAATCTGATAGGGAACAGTGAAGTGGAGCAGATTCAGGCAGCACCGCCGTATATTTCTATCTATTTCAATTTGCGCATTAATTCACATAGACAGCGTGCGTCTGTCCCAGTCGGCAGAACCCGGAAGGGGGGGGCCGGGGGCTCTGAGAGGGGGGAGAGGTGGTGTGGGGTATTATCAGTTTTCCCACAGTCAGGCGTTCTGTGTGGAGGTCACGGGTGTTTTGGCAGCGCCGTCGTCCTTGCTGTTTGGATATGGACTGTAATGAGGTCTAGAGATTCCCTTACACTCTGTTTAAGTGGATATCAATCACCGGAGAGATGTGTTAATCTGGAAAGCTGTCAGCCGGAGCTCCATTTTGAAAAGGGCCCTGTTTTCTAATAGGTCAGGTTTTAAAAGGTCCCGTTTCTTTTTCCCTGAAAGTGTATTCACTTCAAAGGGGGATAGGTAGAAAGGCTTTAATCAAAAACTAAAATGCACATTGCAGGCGTGAGGGAAAGTGCACAGTGTGGTGTATGTCAGTGGTCACCCCAGGGGGGCCCTCACTTACAGCCTTGGCTGTGGGTCAGGTCGTAAGGCCCTGTTACACGGCTTAAAATGGGAGTGTTTTGTCCCTAATAGTGCCCGAGTGCACAAATTAAGCTGGAATAGTCCCAGTCATTCGGTAATCCCCGTTCCCCTAGAGAACTAGGATTAGTCTCTTCCCCCTCGGCGAATACGCCCAGGGGGGGGATAATGAGTGAATTACCGGGCGTTAGACCCCTGGTAATGAATGTTAGGGTGGGAGTTTCCGGCCCCCCCCTCCCCCATCGCTCCACCCCCGGTAACCACGGGCCTACATGATCAGGGTATAAACAAAGATATCCCGCCCCTTTTTCCGTGGGGCCCACAGTGCGGGGGATGTCACCTTTTGTTTTTAAGAAGATAAAAAGTGCTTGATCTAGAGGGAAAATTTTTTATTTGACCTAACCTGCCTTATTTTGTATATACATAACAGGGGGTGATTTTTTTGGCCAAGAAATAAAATCTCAACTTTTTTTTGTCTTACAAACGATTCTCGATTTTTAATTTAGTTTTATTTTCTTTTTTTTTCTCCATTTTTGATTTAATAAAAAAACAAAACAAGAAAATATATGTATATTAATTCTTTTTTTTTTTTTTTTTTTTTTAAAGGTCCAGGCCTACTTTGGCCTTTTTCTTACGGACCACGGACATTGCTGTATTTAGAGAAAAAATAATACAACTGTGCCAATGTTTTATTTTTTTATTTGCGTTCAGCGCGTAGTATAATTGAATTGTTAAAGAGGTTGTCCAACACGATACCTTAAAAAAGGACACTACAGGGTCAATGAAGTCCCCACTTTTATGTCCACCATATAAGACATGTAGGAAGTGCGAAAATTTGGTGCTGAGGATGCAGAGGGGGTGTGGAAGTTCCAAAAGTGGAAGCATCTGGTTAAGAGTTGAGGTTCTTTCTGCATTTAAATAATTGTATATGTTTGGTTATGACATTGCCTTTATTTGCACTGATGTTGCTTGTATTTTGCATTTACATTGAAAAGTTTGTCATTTTGATTCTATGTTACTAAAATTTTTTTTTACAAAAAAAATAAAATATATAAGACATGTAGGAATAGGAAATAGAGCAAACCTAGTCCAAAAGAGACTGGGCCTCATTTATATAAGCTGTCTAAGCGTTAGGGCATGTTCACACAGCTGATTTTGATGCTGTTTTCGGAGCATGTCTTCTCCCAAAACAGCATCCCAAGCGCCCCAAGTTCATTTTCATTGATTCCTATGTAAAACAGCTTTGTAGTTCACACATGACAAGGTGTTTACGCACGTTTAGACACTTCTTTGGAAGCTGTTTTGGGCGCTGAAAAAGAAGTGTTGTGTCAACTCTTGAAACGTTTTCAGTGCGTTTTTTGACGCGTTTTTGTAAAGTTTTTCGGTGCAGTTTTTGACCTAGCTATTAATTTGTATGGGGGAAAACAGTGTTGAAAACCTCGTCCAAAAACGTGTCTAAAACCTCTTCTGAAGAAGCGTGTTTCAGGTGAGGTTTTGATGCTTTTTTTTGGTGCTGAAAAATCGGTGTCCAAACAAGCTGTGTGAACATACCCTTAGTGTGTGTTCACACGGACGCGTACCTGTGCACGCCACTATACTCCGGCTGTTTGAAAGCACGCGCTCGCCAGCACATACTTCACACATCACTCCCATCGACTTTCACCGGAAAGAAGTCACTTCTTTCTCCCGGCGTTCAATACGCGTCGGGGGATATGTCTGAAAATCATAGCACTCTATGAGTGCTATGATTTTATCGTGTTTGCAGAGCATTTTGCAGTGCAATTACCCTCTGCAAATACACAGTGTGAACATACCCTAAAGCTGTCCTTATTACCAATGGCAACCAATCAGATATTTCTTTTACTGCTCTGGAAAAAATTAAAGTTGAGCACTGATTAGTTGCTATGGGCAACAAGGACATTTCTATGCTTAGACAATGTTCATAAATAAGGCCCACTATGTTTACAGCATAGACCCCAATGGTTCTGCCACAATGAATGTTGCGGTACCTTTTTCAAGGTATCTTTATGGATACTGTTGTCGAATGCCCTAGATGTGATGCGAATGGAGCCCAACAAACATCACCTCCTATGCCGCCCCTTTCTCTACACCTGCTTTTTCAGTCATCTTCTCCTTACTTTTTAATTAGTGGTTCAGTAGGTTTATATCCCTGTGTATTTGTTGTGTCTCTGGTTTTATGGTATTTTATATCTGATGTCAATGTTAAAACCTGATCCGGACACCACTATACCCGAAAGGCAGGGCTAGACATTGCAGCTGCTGCAGTAGGATCTTACACATGACGGTTGTATTTCATAGGGTTGTGACTGATAATAAGGCTACTCTGCAACTTGTAGTCGTGCAGCTGAAATCGCAATGAATGATAGAGATAGTGGTTGAGCAGCAGCTTTGGGCTTCTGTGGACCGTCTTGTTTTGGCGCCGTAACTTGCAGAAAGCTATCATTATTGTGATGACCATGTAGTCTCATGACGCGTGGCCACAAGTTATTACATAACCTTAGCCTCAAAAAAGGTGGTCAATCCTTGTCTGCTTTGGACAAGTTGATAAGCATAATACATGATGTTTCACTACTGTGAATTTGTCATCAGACAGCAAGGGCGACATGTATGAAGTGGGCTGCGCCAGAAGTCTGGCGTCTTTTCAGCCCGACATCCCCGTTTGCAATAGTTTTAAACCTGTTACACGCCAATATCAGGCGCATTACAGAGTGCCCGCGAAACTTTGTAATGCGGCTGATTTCCGGGGGTGTGCGGGAGGCGGGGCGCACTAGAACCGTACGAAGCTGCACATTTATAGCTTCAGTACGGCAATTCCCAGTGCATTACAGCTGGAACAGGTGGAGCACTTTCAAAGTGGTTTACCTGAGCCAGAAATGTCGTCTTAGCGCTAGAATGCGCCTGATTTATGACCCACTGTAGACCGGGTTCATAAATCAGGCGCATTCAATGCTATTCTAAAACACATAAAAATTTGTGTCTAAGTGCCATAAATCATACATGTCGCCCTAACTTTTTAGTTCCTCTGCAGCGCCACCATAGGACTGATCAGACATTACACAGTTCACATTTAAAGGGATGTATCCTTAATATTTCTTTTACTAATTAAAGCCAGATAATGATACAATTTTTTCTTATTTATTTTTATTTAATGATTATAGATTTTTTAATAATGTCTGTGCATAAATGAATAACCACTACCTGGACGTTTAAAGAGCACCTATCGCCTCCACACGAACACTCAAAAATTGATAGTAGATGAAATTATAAGACTTTTCTCAAATACATGTCATTAGCAATCCAGAGGATTTCCCTCAGTTTTACAGGGGAACAAGTTTTACTTTCACTATCTTATCAATCTGTTGGGAGATACCAACTGTGCAGGGGGAGCTGAGAGCATAGATGCTTGTGCAGGGTTATTGGAGTCTCTCACTACATAGAGTACAACAGGCACAGCACACTGAGGACATAGTGTGACAGAGGTTACCTGTTGCTTCAGCCTCCTTATCCATAGAACACAGGCATCTATATCACACTGCTGCTGGTGTGCACATGATGTAGACTTACAGGCTCCCCCCTGCACAGTGGGCCTCCCCGCTCAGAAGCAGGAGATTTGATACAACTGTCAACATAGTCATCCATCAAGTTGTCGTGCCGACTTAGGCTGGGTTCACACGTCTTATGTGCGGGGCGTAATGCCGCCCCGCAATTACAGCGGGGGGGCGGGAGCGGGGGGCCGGCACCTCGCCGGCCCATAGACTTTCATTACCAGCGGCGCGTATATGGCGCTGGTAATTCACATGTCACTTATCTCGGATTCGCCGAGCAGGGAGAGTAGACGTAATCCATAGTTCTCTATGAGAACTGTGGATTACCGTAATGACTGGGACGTATTCCAGCCGTAATTCGCGCACTCCGTCGCGTAATTACGGACTGAAATACGTCCCATTTTAAGCCGTGTAAACATAGCCTTAGCCCGACTTCAGAGCTGTCATAAACGGCCAGCGCATTTTTTAAAAACTGAATTACGGGTGAAATGCTTTGATTTTCCTAATTAAGCATATTTCAGAAAGTGTTTGTATTTTAGTCTCCTGTTACTTCATGAGGTTTCTCTGAAGGTGATAAGTCCTCTTTGAAGTCAACGGACGGTTGTCATGTAGCCAAACAGAATTTAGATAGATGATTTACGGCAGATGCATGGACATTGGAGCCTGTGAACAGGAGCTGTCTCATTGAGTTCATTGGAAGAGTTTTCTAGGCATGCTCTGTGACCTGGGAGGAAATCATTGTGCAGTGAGAGCGAGCGGTGGCTTTCTCCTTCTGTGAATAATGGATCCTGTTCTCTATACAGAAGTGTGTCCTTTTATCGTAATCCTTTTGTAAAAAAAAATCTGCATCCTTATGAAAAACTAACATTCTTACTACGCATGGATTGGGTGGATTCTTCCATGCAGAAAGAAACAAAAGTTGAAGGATTTTTTTTTACTTGGCAGCCCATTGTCAATACAGGCAGTCCCCTACTTACATCGTTCCGACTTACATACGTCCTCTAGTTACAAACGGAGACTTATGGGGCGTGGCTGACATTCAACACTGAGTCACGCCCATGATAACCAAGTGCCAGCATGCCACAGCTGCACATGAGATACAGAACGTTAGGTGAAATCTTCTAAGAAAGGGCACAGACAGCAAAACAAATGTAAAAACTGTTCCCTGCACTATCCAAAAAACTTTTTGCTGGAATTACATTTAATAAATACACCTGTTCCGACTTACATACAAATTCAACTTAAGAACAAACCTATAGTCCCTATCCCGTTTGTATCCCGGGGACTGACTGTATTCTCACTGCACATGTGAAGGCTCATATACGGTAGAGACTGATGTTCATGTATTGGTCTTGCTCACCATAATCTGGGTGGTGGATGGGTTTGCGTGTTCCCGGGTTCCCCGTCCTTCCCCTCCCCCTCTTTCTTCCCCCCTTTTTTTCCCCCTCTCTTTTGTTTCATTGATTATGATTACTTGTTAATGAACCTAGTTGATTTGTTGCAAGTGTCGCCCATCCTTAAAGCTCAGTCTCACTTTCAATTGACAATCCACCCAGCTCATATTTTGACTTTGCTGTGCTGTGCTTTAAACAACATATGTCAATATTTCACTGCGAATAGTTATGGACTTCATTCACACTCTAAGGGGCCGTTCACACGGCTTATTCTGGGACGGTTTGCAGCCGTACTGCGTGCCGTATTTGCGCTGCAGTACGGCTGGAATCTGTCCCAGTCATTACGGTAATTCACAGTTCTCATGGATAACTATGGGTTCTGTCTCTTCGCCTGGTGAATACGCCGAGAGGGGAGAAAGGGACATGCACATTATTTACAGCGTGTACGCGCCGTGAATAATGAGTGTCTATGGGGCCGGCGAGCTGCCGGCCCCCCGCTCCGCCCACGCCTAGCCCCTGCTGCACGGGAGCCGGTGTAATTGCGGGGCGAAATCCGCCCCTGCAATTACGTCGGCAATAAGCCGTATGAACATTGCCTTAGAATCTAGTTTGTGATGTTAGAAGGTGACACTTCTCTACTACTACCAATCTTACCCTTTGACCCTTCCTGTCCTTCCCCGCTCCCTTTCCCTCTCCCGTTTTCCTATACCCCCATGTTGCAGGTACTGTTTGTACCTATTTTTGAAAAATGCTAATAAAAATAATTTTAAAAAAATCTGCATAATTTCTTTTAAAAGGTTTAACATATACACAGGATGTAAAGGATCGGTTCTATTCTGATGACACATTCCCTTTAAATGAATAAAATGTTTTTGTTGAAGACAAAAATAGACTTGATTTCTAACGGGGAAAATATTTTTCGCAGCATGCGAGATGCATGTTCTGAACCCTGTTTGCTTTCTAATTAGAGAATATGTGATGCGTCTTCGCTCGCTTTACACGATGTGTTCATATAAAACTCACCAACGTTTTTTTTCTTGTTTGATTCCAACAGACTTTCCAATAGATTTGTACATTAGACTCTGTCATCTCCTTGGGGAACAGATGACGAGTCCCTGGCTATACAGTTCTCTGCCAATATTTTTTGACGTACATATTCTTCTATATTGTTATCTACTCGGAGAAGTTATTGAATTTTGTCTCCATGGTTTATTTAATATTATTTCCATGCTTCCGATCTTGGGGTCATCTCAGGTGCTCTCGCTTCCTTTGGACATGAGAGGTGTAATATATTGTGGGGCCTTTGTCTATTTTCCTGTGCAAAAGCTTTTCTTGAACAACGTGACTTTTTCTTTTTTGGCAATTTAAAACAAACACACACACACATACACTTTGTGAAATAGCAACTGTGAAGCATCTTTTCTTAGAATGCTACATTGTCCTGTTCCTTCTTTATTCTGAGTATTGTAAGGCCGCAGCTGGGAAGGTCTGCGATGGAGTGTATATCCCAGCCAGGTTCTGGGCATATGCCTGGAGAGAGCAAGATACATGCCACCAAGGTAAGAAGCCTTGGTGGAGTGAAAGGCCATTGTTAAATAGGTATCGGCAGTACAGACTGTCGACATACATTTAAGTTGTCTGTTAGTACGGCTACCAGCCATTCCCGGGTCGGCCTTTCATTGGGAGTAAGCATAGAGCAGGGTGGGTGCTTACTCCCCATGGCTCCACTCCTGGTTTTCCCGGTGGTATATAAGGTCAGCAGGTAAGCTGACTGGGATGGCTGCATCTCCAGTCTACCTTTTGGGCTGGAGACATTCACACTGCTGGAAGCCAGTGTCTGCTACACCATCTCCCAAGGTGCTAGTGAGGGAACTACACCTGTGTATAGTAAGCGCTCAGACGAGCAGGAGTTTGTTTATGTTTATATGTTTGCTGTACATGTATTGCCATACGTTTTTCTTCTGCTGGTGAAATAAACATACGGAAGCAAGACACCGTTTGAACCAGATATCTGCCTCTGTCTCATGCCTGAAGGACTTGTGAGTGATCCCAGAGCTGTGCAAGCTCACATATGGTGGAGGGATGCAAAGGGCATTCTAAAGGAGACCTTCTCTTAAGAGACAGGCTGCAAAACGTGAGGTCCCCAGCATATGTCTTGGATAAAAGCAGGCAACTGTGCAGCAAGCCAGAGACATCCAAAATGGACAAGCTGTGTAAAAACATTGATCAGGCAATACAAACCTCCCATGCTGATGCGGCAATTCAAGAAAAGGCCCACGAGGAGACCATACACCCAGGCGAAACCCAATCGCCTTTAATGAGACACACAAAGGCAGCGTGAAAGTAGGCAGCTACGTTTGAACCTGCTCTTCAGCACATCTTTCAGGCCCTGACTGCAAGGCCAAAGTGTCAGCAGGTGGGCAGTCCACCTCCCCGTCAAGCGTGAAGTACACCCTGCTAACACGAGATACCCCACACACGATGATATAGTAAGCATACCTCACAAAACCCTTCGCAGAGGATCGCCGCTAGAGAAGCAAGCTCAGCCAGTGACCAATGGGCTGACGTCCTAGCACCCCTTTCTGCAACCGTGAACCACAAAATGGCCTACTTCGACCTAGGGTGGGAGAAGCCAAGGACTACACGCTGAAAGGGCGAGATCTAAGACCCGACCTGGGGGTTACTCTGGCGGTCCGGAGCCCAGTCAGAAGATGCCTACACCTGGAATATTTCGATCCAGCAAAGCCACCGCGATCACCAAATGTATGACCTCTACCACCTCACCAGCCAAAATGGCGCTGCGCAAACCGAGAGTCTTTCACCTGCCCAGGTGCATGCGTGAGAGGGTTGTTTGTGTCATCGCTTTGTACGTGCCTAGCCGGTGAGGACCCAGCGCTGGGGTACACGTACCCCATCAAAGTCAGGACGAGCTCGTCCCTGTGGTGACGAACGTTACACCTGCCAACACTGAAGAGTTCTCCTGGGTACCTGCATTCAACTCTACGTATCAGTACTGGGTAAGACTGTCTCTGTCCCAAAAGGGGAGAGTAAAAAAAAGAGGTCCCCGATGGTGAGGGGGGGTCAAGGTTGGCTGAGAAAGGGGGAAGGTAGCCCACCCCAAAATCAGACCTTTCACCCCAGAGTCTCACGGCCCCATTGATCTTTTGGCGATGCGATGGACTGGGACAATGTCGCTGCAACGATGACCAACTCAGGGTGACCCATGACTTTAGCGTTCACCACGCCGTACGTCGATGATTGCCAGGCCGTCCTATACCTCACATGCTGATAAACTTGTGTTGTGACCGGGCGGGAGTGTACGGTCAAAAATCAACTGTACGGAGTCCATTCAAGCACACAGTGACTCCGGAGCTTGTTGACCGGTACAGGCCAAGCTGGTGAGCTCAGCCAACTCCGATTCCGGCGCGTATATGGGTGGTCTGTATCCATGGGAGGACACTAGACGACTACCATAACTGCCAGACTCACCATAGAGATTCCCTGCGGTGCCGCACGACACATGTGGTGGCTGTAGTTGCGAGCCTACCCACAGTGCTCGTCATAGGCTGTGACTTTCCTTGTTCTGGATTTGTGGGAGAATAAAAAGAGGTGCAAAGTTATAACGATGTACAGTGTGATTGAGTGTACGCACAGGAGCCGGAGAGCCCGATGGGTTTCCGTTGGTTCCGATCCCCTGGTGGGAACCCAGAGGAAAACCCCTCTTGAGCTCGAGTTCGCCTCCTTGCCAATATCCAAGAGGGAACTTTGGTACGGAGCAACGAGGGACCCAAACTAGAACACAGCTGGAGAAGCGTCAAGAGATAGATGGGACACCCCCAGGGACCAGCGAGTATAGTGGTGTACCCTCAATTTTGCGGTCAACAACGATATGTTTATACCAGGTAAAAAAGAACCGGGGCAACCGAGGTGGTGGAGCCAAATTGGTGTGGTCTCCCAAGTCACATGTCCGCCAGGTGTTGGAGCTAGCCAACTCCCATGCCTGGGGGGACACTTAGGGGTGGAGACACAACCCGGGGGCTAGGGTAGAGCGAACTTCTACTGGCCAGGATTTATAGGGCAATTGAAGAATTTTGCCACTGGCCAAGAGTGCCAAAATAAATCGCCCCATTGGCCTCATTTTTCGGAGGCTCGCCCTAGAATCCCCCTTTCCAATAATAGAGGTCCCCTTTGAGAGGATCGGCATGGAACCTGGTAGGCCGCTCCCAAAGTCACCTCTGAGGACGATCATCATATCTTAACATGGTCCCTTGACTACGCCCCCCGATATCCCGAGGCCATTCCCCTTAGAACACCTCCTCAAAAGGGATTGCAAGAGTTGTTCCAAATGTTCACCCGCACGGGTATCCTACACAGGAGATACTGACAGACCAGAGGTACCCCTTCATGTCTAAGGTGACCAAAGAACTCTGCCGGCCTCCTCAATATTACCCATCTCCGTACCTCGTTATCATCCCCAGACCGATGTCTTGTGGAGAGGTTCAATAAGACCCTAAATCAATGCTTAGAAAAGGTCTGGTGGATAAGGATGGGAAGAGACTGGTGACCAGCCTACTACCCCTATCTTCATGTTCTCTATAACGGATGTACCGCAAGCGTCCACCGGGGTTCATTCTCTCCCTTCGAGCTCCTCTATGGTAGACATCCCCGGGGACTCCTGGACATTGCCAAAGACCTGGGAGCAGGACAAATACCCTATAGGAGCGTGATTGAACATATTGCCGAGATGCCAGATAATCGCAGCATCCTGCCTATAGATGCCGTGAGACCCTACAGCGGGCCCAAGAAACCTCAGGCAAGGGTATATAACAGGGTCCTGCAAGGGTCAGAGTGGTCCAGCCCGGCGATCGGGAGCTAGTACTTGTCCCCCCACAGTCCGAAAGCAGGTTTCTGGCAATTGTGGCAGGGCCCGTATGAATCAAAGAGCGGGCTAGTGAGGTCAACATAAGGTGTTCATCCTGGTAGACATAGAAACCTTTCAATATATCACATAACTAATTAAGCCATGAGAAGGACCGGCAAAGCTTTACGGCGTAAGAGAGCATAAGGTGCCCCAAACGGAGTAGTTTGCCACCCGCCGTATCTCCGAGTCCCTATCAGATTCACACGGCAGGAAACAGGGATTCCTACAAAGGAACCGGCAGTTCTTTTTTCAGATCTAACACAGGTCGCACGAAGGTCATTGAACATGACATCATCACAGAACCCGGTCCAAAAGGTACGGTTGAGGCATATAGGGTTCCCTGAAGCCCATAGGCAAGCTATTATTGCCCAAGGAGTTTAAAGAAGATGCTGAGCTTGGGGTCAAGAAAAATCCAAAGTGGGTGGTCGAGCCCCATAGTGCGCATACCCAAACACGATGCAGCTTTCCGTTTCTGCAATGATTTTTTCGTAAGCTAAAACGTAGCTCTCAAATTTGATGCCCACCCGAAGCCCGGGTCGATGAATTGGTTGAGAGTGTTGGACCCACGAGGTACATTAGTACGTTAGACCTGACCAATGGCTATTGGCAGTGTCCCCCTCACAAAGGAGGCCAGGAGAAAACGGCCTTTTCCCACCCCCAGATGGCCACACTTCACTCGTGGTCCTTCCCCTTTGCCTAATTTGGCTCGGCCACATTCCTAGAATGATGGACGTCATCCTACAGCCCCCCATAGAAAATATTCAGCAGCATATTTGGATGACGTGGTGGATCTTTAGCATGGATTGGAGTCCCACCTGACCAGCGTGCAAGCTTGTCTTAATGCCATAAGAGGCCAGCAGGTCTCTTCGACCGCCAACCCTAACAATGGCCATAGTGCTAGATGAGGCCCGCCTATCTTACGGTTACGACATTCTGGGCAGGGGAGTCATTCAAGCCCCAAATGGTCACAAACGGAGGCAATTATATAAATGGCCTCAAACCGATCTCCAGAAAGCAGGTCCTGCCTCTTCTTAGGTATCGCAGGGTACTATCGGAGGTTCGTACCAACATTGCCTCCATAGCAGCCCATCATACGGACCTTCACATAAAGGAGGACAAAGCTCCACTTTGAGGCTCAGTGGAGAACCCGGAGGCTGAACAAGCCTTCCAAAGGCAAAAAGGAGGACTCTGCAGAGACCGTGCTCATTGGCCCCAAAGCAGTTCAGAAAGACTATTTTATTACGTTCAGGCAACAGCACGCTTCTGGGTAAGGACTTAGGGGCTGTCCCTAATCAACAAACTGGTTCGAGGGAGAAGAAACAACCCGTAGTTTACCTCAGCAGGAAGCCTGTCAGCAGGCGAGAGAAAAATCTACGCCCTAGGGAGAAGAGAATGCCTGGCCATTACTGGCCATCGAGTCGCTGCGTCTACTACTTGAAGGTAGACCCTTTAGAGTTACGAACAGACCATTCCCCTTTAAAGTGGAGGCACAGAACAAAGGAAGACGCAAGGGTGACCCGTGGTTCCTGGCTCTACAGACTTTAAGTTCTCTGTAGAACCTCCGCCCCGAGTCACAACAGGCCAACGCTGAAGCAATTGACACGGGTACACCAATTTCTATGGCACAAAGTGCTTCGGCCCCACCAGGTCTGAGCAGAGGGGGGGACTAATGTAAGGACCCAGCAGCCTTGGAAGTCTGCGATCGGGAAGTGTATACTCCCAGCCAGGTTCTGGTGTATGCCTGAGAGAGCAAGATACATGCAAACCAAGGTAAGAAAAGCCTATGCTGGAGTCAAAGGCCATTCTTTTAAATAGGTATCGTCGCAGGTTATCAGACTGGTCGCGACAAATCAGGTTAAGTTGTCTGTTAGTACGGCACCAGCCATCGTTTTCCCCGGTCGAGGCCTTTTCATTGGGAGTGAGCATAGAGCAGGTGGGGGTTTGCTTACTCCCCATGCTTCCACATCCGCGGTTTTCCGTGGTATATAAGGGCAGCCAAGTAAGCTGACTGGGATGGGCTTGTGCAATCTCCTAGCTACCTTTCTGGGCTGGAGACATCACCTGTATAGTACAGTCGATCTCAGACGGCAGGGACTTTGTTCTATTGTCTTATATGTTTGCTGTACATGATTGCCATAACGTTTTTCTTCTGCTGCGTGGAAATAAACACACGGAAAGCATGACACCGTTTTAACCAGATATCTGCCTCTGTCTCATGCCTGAAGGACTTGTGAGTGATCCCAGAGCTGTGCAAGCTCACAGTATCTATAAATAGAGTAACTACTGGATGTTGCAAGTTGTCCAATTTGTGCCAACAGTGCCAGGCTGTTTTAGGACTCGCCACTCGTGATCACAGAATGATTGCATTTAGTTGTCAGTTCATTCAAAAGTGGCATAAATCTAAGAGAATGATGCGCAGCTAAAGTTGGTTATTATATGGGAATACAAGTGACGGAGTAATATGAGGTGTTGTTCCAGAGGAGCTGAGTAATTTTCTAAATGCGTCCTCTCCTTAATACAAATAGTTATCCTAAACACATACAGACATAAGGCATTAAACACGTAGGCAAAGATAAATAAAGGAAAATACACTAAACTAGCATTGCCTGTCTCCAGAGTTTTTGAGCTTTATTTTCACAGCTTGTGCGCCTATCTCCTTATCTACTGCTGGTTTACACAAGCTTCTATCGTTACCGGATCTCTCTCTGCTCTAGCAATAGCAGGGCAGGTCATGTCGATCCTTGCTGTGGCTTATCAGCAGGACGGAGCTTCTATCTCTGATTTATCATTGACACCTTAGATAATGATCAAACAGAGAAGCTTGTGGCCCATCATATTGGGTCTGCAGGGCACCTAACTGTGTATCTACATTAAAGATAGTCAGCATTATCTACCACTAGAAGCTACTTCTCGTGACAGATACAGCTCTTAGCTCACAGTTATGCATAGGTATCCTGCATGGACACTGTCATTGTTTTTCACAACCCCTGCATCAACCCTTGCACCAATGTCCCTTTTAAAAGGCACAGCGAGGGAATAAGCGGTAGCAGAGCTGAAAAGCTGTTAATGCTGTAGAAACATCCTCAGCCTGAAAGAGGAACGTGGCGAGCTTTAAGCTGTAGAACCAGCCCCCATAGGGCGTGAACATGAAAGAGGGAAGCCCTAGAAGTTGTTGAACATCTTCCTAAAAGCCCTAACTAGAAAGGTGGGAGCCCCTCAAGCTTGTATAACCACCACAGCCTGCGGCAGGAAGTAGCAGCCAGAAGTTTTTGAACTGCCCAAAGGAAGATGGGGCCTAAAAGGCTGGCGGGGCCGGGAAAAACCCCTTTTAATGATGGGAAATGTGTTACACAGCTGTAAGCATTTCAGGATTAGAAATTTTTTACCCTTTGGGTTAAATGGGTTGTTAGCAAGACCCAATGTTCAGAGGCAGAGAATTTTAACACTCACCCCCCCAAATTTTATTGGGTACACCTGTAAAATGCTTTTTTAAAATTTAAAATTTTTTTAATCACCCAAAATCCCCATGGCGGGGCAACTCGTGCATTTGGGGCTTGTAGACATGGTAAAGGGGGACAATCTCCTGCATTTTCCAAAACGAAAATTCGTATGGGGAAAAAAAAAGGGGTTATTTTGGCCTTTGAACGGGGGCATGGTTGTTGGTCCCAAAAAGGGCTGGCGGGGAGTATTTCAAAAACTGCTAAATTCTCCGGGGTTTTTCAGCAACCTTTCTTAGGGTTTACGGGAGAATGGCCCGGAAAAAGGGAAAAAACACCCATTTGAGCGGCTTTTTCCTTTTTGGGGGGAAATTTCCCTTTGGGTTTGATCCCAGGGGTCAAAGGGAGGGGGGGGCAGACTGGTTCAAAGCTGATAGAAAAGGAAACCAGGTGCCCAAAATTGGGCCACCCGTTAAAAACCAAGGTAGGCAGAAGAGCATCTTGAACGCACAGAAACGGGAATTTTTTGAGGCGGGATGGGCAAACAGCAGCAGAACCACCCCGGGTCCCACCCCTTTCAGTTTAAGAACGGGAAAAACTGGGCCCCCCCAATTTTCCCCCAAAGCTCATCAAAAATTTGGGAAACAGTAAAAAGTTTGGAAAAAAAAAAGGGTTCCCCGGGGTCTGATAAAGGTCTCGATTTCTGCTGCAAAATTTCCCGGGATGGTAGGTCAAAATTTTGGGCGCCCAAAAACCAGGGAAAGCATGGACCCCATCCTCCCTTTGTATCAAGGTTAGGCTGGGTTGGGGGGTTTGGTTTTGCTTGGTGGGGGAATTTTTTTTCTTCCCACTCGGGGGGGCCCCCTTGGTCCCAAATTTGGGAGATCGTTGAAAACCCCTTTTGTGGAATTTTATGCCACGAAAAATTGAGGCGGGTTCTGAAGGCAAAAGGGGGCCCAAAACCCTTTTAAATTCCCTTGGTGCCCTTTTAATAAAGGGGCCCGGGGGGGTGTTTTGTGTGTGTGTATATAATATATATACTTATAATATATATTTATATAAAATATATTGTGTATATTGTAAATTTATATATGGGGTATATTTGTATATAAAATATATGGGGATATAGGGGGTTTTATATTATATATGTATATTATATATTTTATATTGTTTAATGTGAATAATTATTTTATAATATATATATATAATATATATATTTTTAAATTTTAAATATTTATAATAAAATTTTTACGGACCAAAAGTTTGGAAAACCTTCTTTTTCCAAAAATTTTTTCGGGTTTTTTCAGGGACTTTTAAAAAAAGATTGTAGTTTTCCATGAAGAAAATAAAAAATTATAAATTTAAACCCACACGGGGGAATTTAAATATATTGGGAAAAAAGAAAGTGTAAAACCCAACTAAAAATCTGTTTTAAATATTCTTGGTTCTTAAAAGGGACCCGCCTTTTGCTTTGTTTTCTGCTTTGCCCCCATTTTGGGAAATTCCCCTTGTTAAAGCTTAAAGGGGTTTGTCAGGGGAAATGGTCCCCAAAAAGTTTAAAAAGGAATTTCCCCAGAGATGCTTAGCACTTGTTGGCCCTTTTGCTTCCTTGCGGTCCAGCTAAACCAAAAAAACCATCTCGTTTGGGTTCAGGTTGGTAAAACGGGTGGGGGCCAGGTATCTGGCGTAGAACCCCATCATTTTTTTGGGGAAAAATTAGCCCTTACACATTTTTTTTTTTTTTGGAGGTCTTTTTTTGGGGGTCATTGTTGGGGAAAAAAAAAAATGAGGGGCCCAAACCTGAAAAAAAACCCGGATGGAATAGCTCCCCGCCCCCCAAGATGCTGTAAAAACTATGCGGGTTCCAGTATTTTTTTCCATTTTTTGAATAAACCCCCAACCCGGGTTTTCCCAGCAAAACCCCCCCCACTCCATACCCCTTCCCCCTTTCCATGCTTTTGGGGGGAAAACCAGGCCCCCCCCCCCCAACCATAAACACCTCCCCCAGGGGTTTTCCCGGGGGAACCGGGCCCCCCCAACATTTTTACCCCCTCCTGCTCCCATGTTCCGGGTTTTGGGAAAACCAGGCCCCCCCCCCACACCCCACCCCTTTCCTCTCCCCCCTTTGCTTTAGGGGTTGGGAACCCCCCCCCACACCATCACACCTCCTCCCCCCTGCTTAAAGGGGTGGGAACCGGGGGCTGTAGGGGCCCTTCTTTTTCCCCTTTTCGGGCTTTGGCAAAAAAGGAATGGTGGTTGGAAAAAAATATCTCAAATTTGGATCATCAAACAGAGCACAGTTTTCCCCAATGGTTTTAATGTTTTCCTTGGGGTTCTTTAGGGTTAGGGTTCTTCTGTTTGTTGCTTGCCCTTAAAGCAGTGGTTTCCTAGCGGGCATTTTTACCTTTGAAGGCTGCGGGACACAGTCTCCTCTTAAGGTTATTAAAGAGATGGGGTCTGTGTAAAAAACCCTTTTTGTGGCATTAAATCTGGTTCAAAATCTGAGCTGTTTTTAACCTGCAATTTTTGGGGATGTTGGGGGGATTGGGGATGAACTTATTCCGAAAGCAGAGGGGGAATTTCTTGGCCCCCTTTCCGGGGGCCCGGCCCTCTTTGGGACCCAAATTTTTCTTTGTTAGCGGTTTGTTTGGTTTTTGGCACGGGAATTTGGGGGGCCAGTTTCAAATTTTTCCCCACTTTTTCGGGACTTCTGACCCTTTTAATTTTTTACAGTAATGAGGGGCCGGGCCCCATTTTTTTTTACTTGGGTGCTTTTTTTTGCCGTAATAAAAATTGAAACATTTCCATTCAGTAGGACTATCGGGCTGTGTTTTCCATTGACCTTTTTGAAAAAAACGTTTTGGGAAAAACCTGACCGGGGCACACTGTGAAGTAAAAAACCCATTTCAGGTGACTCCCGTTAAAGGGTTTCATCAAGAGAAGGGCCAAGAGTGTGCAAAGCAGTAATCAAAGCAAAAGGCGGGCTACTTTAAAGAACCTAGGATATGACATATGTTCAGTTGTTTCACACTTTTTTGTTAAGTATATAATTCCACATGTGTTAATTCTTTTGATGCCTTCAGCGTGAATCTACAATTTTTATAGTCATGAAACTACTGAAAACTTTTGGAATTATATATATATATATATATATTATATATATATATATATAATATATTATATTATATATATATATATCTATCTATATCTTTCCAAACTTAAGGTTTCCTGCTTGTTGTATAGAATGAATGAATGAATGAATGAACGAACGAATTAATCATAATTGATTACATCTGCATCTGTAAAGGTCTGTTACATCAAAATATAACCTTACTTACTATGTACAGATAGTGTCTAAAGAAGAGAAATTAAGAATTAATTTAGATTTATAGGCGCACAAATTTGACAGACAAAACCACACGGCCATTAATCTTGATAACATTCATAATGGATAACATTGTTAAAGGGTTGCCACCATACACTCTGTTGGCATATCATATCATATCAACATTGGGAGCGTTCTGACCACCTCTTTGTTAAAAAAGAGAGGTTTTGCGTATAGTGGGAAATGGCCACATGGTTATGCTGTTGTTGACGGCCAAATTCGTGCAGTGACTAATCAAGACATTTGAAAACCTAGATGTAGACAGACGCCCACACTGTAGATTTTAAGCTTAAAGGGGTTGTCTCACTACAAGGATTGCTTTTTATGTTAAAGAGTTTGTAGAAACAAGTCACTTTGAGATATGTGTCCTTTAATAATGTCCTTCCCCTAGATATCCCCTCTTGTATGGGCTGCATCAGCTCCTCAGGTCACTATAGCTTCAGACCTGTTTGATCTCTTCTGATAGGCTGCCGGTGCTGGTCGCTATAGTTACAGACCTGGTGTCCTCACCAACTTGAGTAGCCAGTAGAAGCCAGTAAACACGCCCTTGAATTAAAAAATAAAACTGAAAAAACAGGACTGAGGTAAGATGAATCCATGTAGTGAGAACAACCCCTTTAAATGTTTGATTACACCTCCATGATATGTTTCTGTAGAGGAGTAATATATACACAACCACTAACAGGACTGAATCACATCAATGGGATGCAGGTGTTCACACGACGTAACTGCAGTGCGTACAGTACGGCCGCAATTACGCCGGGTGATTTGGGAGTCGCGCTGATCAGCACGTACTCCCGCAGCGTAGGGGCGGCAGCCCGCCGGCCCCATAGACATGCATTACTCGCAGTGCGTATTCGCCGCAAGTAATGGACATGTCACTTATCTCCCCGCGCGTACAATACGATTGTATTGTACGAGCGGGGAGAGGAGGCGTAATCCATAGTTCTCTATGAGAACTGTGGATTACCGTAATTTCGGCGCATCTCGCTCGTATTAGAGCACAAATATGACGCAAAATGCGCGCCGAAATTTGCGCATGTGAACATAGCCTAAGACTTTAAGATCTGTATAGATTATTGTTTATTTTAGAGCGCCCTTAATTCCAGAGCACTGTACATTCGAGATCTGTATTGTTCTTCTATTTCCCTATTTCTAATGTCCGTGGGGTCCCTTACTGTTTTGAAGGTTGAGAGCAAATATCATCCGAGCTCTCATAAGAGAATGTAAGTCTACTTAGCTATGCAAGAATGTGGTGGTGATATTGGGTGATTGATCTCTGCATATCTTTGTGTCTCTAGCAATTTAGTTCTCTTTCCTATTTGCATATTTGATTTCCCAGCATTGCACGGTTTATAAATCTCCCTACTCTATATACTTTAATATATTTTGGTGACACCCCCTGTAGTGGTGGTGGCCATACTGCTTGTCATCCAAGCTTACCAGAGACCTTAATAATTAGGAAACGGATGAATAGAAGGCAACTACAGAAACAATATTTGCTGGCGATTTTCTTATTTGAAGTGGAAATGTTCTCCAGCTATGTTCCCACAATCAATAGTTACATTGTTTTCCTTTTCTACTAAACCTTGGAATCAAATTTATTCAAATGTATTCACTCCTTCAGGGTCAGAATCCAAATTTATATCTACTAATCTCTCATTATAACAGGAGACAAAATTAACACTCACCCGGCCAATTAATGGTGGCTGCATAATTACAGGACCTTCATCATTTGCCCAGGTCAATATAATTATTCTAGACATATTTGTCTCTTGTAGTCAAGTATTTATTTTTTTTCATGTTATAGACCTCCATTAAATTTCTAGTTGGTCAAAAGAAAATAACACAAATCTTGTGCAGAAAAAAAAAATGAATTATTTAGAGTCCTGGCTAAATTGCATAATTCTTTTTTCCCCTATGTTCCTCCTTTTGCTGTAAGCACCATGAAAAGCGTTCAGCTAAATTAGGCAGAAACTCATTTACAATGGACTAATTGTATGTAGATCAGGCTTGGAAGTATTCATCAGGGTATTTTGCAGATGTACTCGTGTTGCATTTCGAGAGTGAGACTAAGGTGCACCAAGACTGGAGCAGGGCAGCCACTTATTCATAAGCAGCATGGTCTTTTAATGGTTGTAAAACGCTATGAATAATTCAAGATTTTTCTTCATATTCTCTCACGAACTTTAATTTTCTTTCATCTAGAAGTGCTCTTTCTAACAATCCGCGTATGCCCTCAGCGTTTCTTAAAATTATTCCACATTGCAAATTGTCATTCGTCAGTGCTCTTCACTGGAACCCACCACACATGAAATGATGAGACTTTTAGGAAGAATCTGACCCTTGCATATGAAATTCCACTGCGGATTAACTGTTGCCAAAGACATTATGCTGCCATTTATTCTTTCAGTAGCCAAATGAAAATATAATAATTGTGTTCTCTGTGCGTAGTCAGAAATGGGTTTCATATAGAAGCAAATGGCTCACTTAGAATGATACGTGGCAGGATATCAGGTTCATCCTAACCAGAACAGCAGCTATGCTTGGCCAACACTTCACTCTGTAAGGCTACTGGGCTTCCTGAAGTTATAATGGCCTCAGGATACAATAAGCCTCATTTATCAAGACTGACTTTTTTGCCCTTGGCAACCAATCAGAGCTTCACTTTAATTTCTTGAGCTCATGGACCTCACCAGACGCTGAGATCAGGTGACTGACTTGGTCATTCAAGAATATTCCACTTATTTGGTTTAACAAACCCCTAGGTTGCTTTGGCTTTGTTTTGGGTCATTGTCCATCTGTATTATGAAACGCTGACCAATCAGTTTGGCTGGATTTGAGCACACAGTAGGTTCTCTGAATACCTCAGAATCCATCCGGCTGCTTCTGTCCTTTTTCACATCATCAATCAACACTAGTGCCCCAGTGCCACTGGCAGCCATGCCCGCCCAAGCCATCACGCTGCCTCCGTCGTGTTTTACAGATGATGTTGTATGCTTTGGATCATGAGCTGTACCATGCCTTCGCCATACTTTTTTATTTCCGTTGTTCGGGTAGAGGTTGATTTTGGTTTCATCTATCCAAAGAATGTTCTTCCAGATCTCTGCTGGCTTTTTTAGATTTTTTTTAGCAAGTCCAATCTAGCCTTTTTATTCTTGAGGCTTATGAGTGACTTGCACCGTGCATCCTGGAGAGTGTTGTTCACTTGTTGGCTGTTGTGAAGGGGTTTCTCTTCACCATGGAAATTATTCTTCGATCATCCACCACTGTTGTGTCCCGTGGGCGTCCAGGTCTTTTTGCATTGATGAGTTCACCAGTGCTTTCCTTCCGTCTCTTCTCCTCCCTCCCTCCATATTGAAACAATTTCTTGGATGGGTTCTATTTTCACAGCTTAAGGGTGGCTTGTTTCACCTGCACGGAGAGCTCTTTTGATCACGTTTTCTTCACAGCAATATCTTCCAAATGCAACCACCACACCTCAAATCAACGGCAGACCTTTTATCTGCTTAACTGAGAATGACATAACAAAGGAATTGCCAAATACCTTCCCACGAAACAGCCTTTGAGTCACTTGTCCAATTACTTTTGGTCCCTTTAAAAACAGGGTAGCACATGTTAAGGAGCTGATACTCCTGAGCACTTGATCCTATTTTAAAGCGGATATCCTCAAATGAAAGCTGAAAGTCAGGACTTTATGTTCATGTCCATTATATAATTATTACTTGAATATGTTTCAGTAAACAGGTAGAAAAATGAATTTTGCGTCCGTGTCCAAATATATATGGACCTAACTGTATCTCTCCCATGTTGCATCATTTGTAGAAAAAATACATTGTCCTTGCTTTGCTACATGTTGATGAAGTCTGGAGTTTTTTTTTGTACCAGCCATTCTGTACAGTGTAAGAACTTAGCATACCATATAATGTTACATGACATGTCCATTCTTTTAAGCATATCTCTGCCAGAATCTGCTCTGACAGGAGTGGCATGAGTTAGTCTTGAAATGGGGCTCACCTGTGTCCAAAATATATTACTTTATTTATTTTTTTTTTACATTTTTGGGCTTTGTTGAAGAGATAATATAGATTTTATCAACTCTGTGTGCACACGAGTTTCTCTGGTTACCGACCTGCTCTCCCCTTCTCTCTCCTGCTCTGTCTTATCTTCCTGCAGGGATGACATCACCACAGGTCAGACTACCAGCATCTTGAAAACAGTGATAGGGCATGTCCCCTCGGCAGGTTTTTCAGCCGGTTTTACAGAAGGTTTTTTGGTTTTGAAATCGGCTGTCAAACTTTATCACGGACCTCTATGGAAAATCCGTGCAGCAGTCCACACTGCACGGATTTTCTGCCCGGTGGTTTTTTCAGAGCGCTGGCGGTCCGAAAAACATAGAACGTGTTCATTCTTCCGCCCGGTTTTCGGGCAGAATATAAACATGTCAATGCGAAGGGGGAGGGCTTGAATCCACTGCGGAGAAAAGCCGCCCTCCTGCGGCCGTAAATGGCCCCAAAACAGAGCAAATAACGTCAGATAATCCGACCGGTATTTGCTCTGTGCCTTGTAAACAGCCTCTTATCTGTAATTATCTGTAATTAACCTCCTTTGTTTACTTTGAGCTGTGTAGCTCTCTGCACTTATAGATAACATCTCCTACTGTCACATCAGTACTATTAGAATAGCTGTGAATGTTGAGCTAATAGGCCAGTCACTGCTATAGCACCACTCACAGCTTGACCAGGAAGAGACAGAATGCATGAATCTGCTTTTGGGCCAGTGAAACAGCTTGGTTAGACAACCCCTTTAACTTCCGCCTTTATAAGATTTTGTTTATTAAGTGTGGACAGTAGAAGTTCAGATGCCTGCTTGGACTGGTTTAAGTCTCGAATTGGGTCTTTGAGTTCTTTTTGGCTTAATGGTTGAGGAGTCAGAGCTTCCCTCAAATTCAGTTCCACTGCTGCCTGCCATACACTCCAATCCCTGCCTCTCATCAGAGTCTGACAGTGATTGATTTGGTAGTCTGGTAAACACTGCTATTGGAACATCATTGCCATGTAGAATAGGTTGCCTTGCTGATTCTCAAAATCAGGATAATCCCACCGAGTTTTCTTGTAATGATTAAAGCCTTAAATTTTTACAACACACAAATAACAATGGTCGTGGTGGTTTTTTGGTTCTCTCCATACCCTTTGTACACCAAACTTTAAACTTTTTCTTTCACCATTTGTTCACTGTCATAGGTGCTCTACACATGTTTTGCAAATCATATGTGGACCCCAAGACTTATCCTGGTCTCCAAGCGGTACTTCAAAATAAGCCAGGCATACTCGATGCACAGTCTATGATATTTCTTTTTTGTTTTTCAACCATGTGCTCTCCACAGGTGTAGCAGAATACATCAGCAGGTTGTTCTTGATGAAGCCATATTTTTTTTACGTTTTTATATACTTAGTAAGACTTTTTGGGTATAAACCAAGACTGGGTTGACAAACTTTTACTTGAGCTGCAAATTCACAGTTGAACTCTGGCTTCAAAAAGTCGCTTTTATAGCATTGTAGGCCTACAGATTGAAAATAAACTTATTTTATGGGATATTTAATTACCTAAGACAGTATTAAAGAGTCAAAAGACAGACCAAAGGCTGTTGCATTTGTTATCACACTCAAGCCGCATTGGTGGAATGCATTATTTTCATGAATATCCATTATTTTAAAAACTAGAACCAATTCAGCAAAAGTAATGGGATTTTTTTTTTAAGTCCGCTCCTTCAAAATACCCTAAATCCATTCAAAAAACCTTGGCATCTGATTTTTTTTTTTTTTCAGTAGAGCTGTATAATATTTATCACCTGTCCATAACCCCCTTGAAGGAGGATGGACATCCATTTACTTTACAAAATGAAAGCAAATACGAAGGCCACAACATTTTGGGCTGTTTAGGGTACTTATTTTTGCTACTGCAACAGATTTCTGATGCTACTAATCCAATTGCTTATACAACTTACAAATTCTGCTCTTATTGCTGTAATAAATATGCAGGAAAGATGATACAGAATAGATTATTGGTGCTGTAAACATAGTGTTTCCCTCCACCTCCCAGCTTCCTTCTCCTCATGATATAGAGCATGCATAATTTGACCCTCCAATAATTCCTTTTATTTGCATCCTGTCAACCACCTCTCCCATGTTGCATCCTTAGTAGAAAAAAATGCATTGTCCTTTGCTTTGCTACATGTGGATGAAGCCTGGAGTGTCCTTGTAGCAGCCCGTCTGTACAGTGTAAGAATTTGGCATGTCATATAATGCTAAACGCCCTCAGACTCTGAACTTGTCAGAGAAATATAGTAAATTTAATAGTGCAGAGCCCAACTGGGAGCAAACAAATGAAAATGTAAGCTCTTCATTGAGAGGCCTCGTTTCTCAGCCACACTGTATGGGAGCTGGCAGCCAGTCAGGGTATAAATCACAGCAAACATTAATATAACTGTCAAGACTTTACAAACACTTTCTGATGTTTTTATAAGAGGTGATAAATACGTATTAACATCTGTCTAATTCTAGCATATGTAACATACAGAGAAGATATACAGCATCACAGGGACAAGTGTACAAAAACTCTCGTGTACGTCTCCCAAAAGAAGTGTTAAAATCAAGATGTGAATCTCTCTCCATCACATTGCACCTATGTGTGTGTGTGTGTATATATAATATTATATATATAATTATATATTATATATATATAATATATATATATATATAATATATATATAATATATATATATATATATATATATGTATATATACATACATGTCCTTTGGCTACATCAAACACTGATGACCGCTTCAACTCCAGGCACATTTAAGGGAGGCGAGAGGCACCCAAATGTCACATCAGACCATTTGTAACCATTTTCATCAGCGTGGTCGATGACCTGACCACACCAACAGGCACAGGCATCATTGTCTTGCATGGGCCAGGGAGCATCTATGCTCTATAAGCAGGGCTGTGGAGTTGGTGCCCATTTTGCAGGAGTTGGAGTCGTTATAAAATAGACCGACTCCCAAAATATATCATCAATTGGTCCAGTTAGTTCAATGCGGTGCCAGGAGCAAGAGGAATTGGGTCTGGCCAGTGCTACTGTTCCCATATCTTCAGCCTCATCAGTAGAGGAGTTTAATTTTGAAAAGGATTTGGATGACATGGAGCAAGCAAAGCGTTACCGCACGGGAAAAGATTCCGCTGCCGTAGCAAACAGGTTGACCATATTTTAGCAAAATTTTTAATTTGCGTTTGTAGAACAGTTCAACCTTTTATCAGAGCTGACTGTGGATGAGGCAATTCTTTTATACCCTGAGATGTTGCCCATGTGGTCACCGCTTTGCCACCAACCCAAGTTAGTGTAGAGAGGCCGTTCTCTAGCCTGGAAATAATGAGATCAGATCTGAGGTCATCTATGAAGGAGGATCTGATGGAGGCGATACTATTTCTCAGAACAAATTCATAGGCTCACTCCACAAATGTTATTCAGTAGGTTTTTGTTGAAAACTGTTTTTTTTTCCCACTTACTGCAGCGTTTTGCATATTTAAAATTTTATGAAGTTTTTGGGTGTTCTCGAGTCATATCCAATAAATATATTTTACACCAACAAGCAAAAGGGTAACAATGTTTTCAACTTTTGACTTTCAGGCTCCATATCTTACCATCCACTACAGCTATGAATGTGAGACTACCATCATATTATAAAAAAAATCATCTTGGCTATCTTATACATAACTTTGAACTGCAATTATTTAGCATATGCTTAGTTCTGCAGATTCTTGTCAAGTTATTGCATTGTTACTGTATTGCTCCTGGTGGTGGAACAATCTTTTTCTTGTATATTACAAATAACAACCTGTTCTCACATTCCCTAATAGCGCAGTGTGTTATGAGGCTGATTCCCAAATGAAAGGGCAGTGGTTTAAGCAGCCATGAAGAAGATTTCCTAAGAAAAGAGAATCCGGCTCATCCAGCTCATCGATAGCGTCTCTGGTTCAAGAAAATTGCCAAACTGCATCATATGAGGCCATGACAGCTGGAACAATATGATATGAAGTCTATCCATCCAATAGACCGTGCTCTGAAAGAATGGGGCTAGCGGATCGAGAAATTGACAAAACTATCAAGTTTGGTGAAGGAAGCCTGATATGAGGTTGTTCCCCAGCCAGAGATGTTGGATACTTGACCAGGATTCATGTTGATCTCAATGCTGAGCTCTATGTGAGTGTCCTACCAGATGAGTTACTTCATACACTCGAGTACTATGGGTATGAAAAGGATGACATAGTGTTCCAGCAGGACAACGACCTGAAGCAGACTTCAAGGTTGGAGAAGGAATAGCTCAATGACAATGAAGTAGAGTTGATGTATTGACCTCTACAATCTCCAGACCTCAACCCAATCCAACATTTGTGGGTAGAGTTGAAGAAAAGTTGTATTCGTCCAGTCTGCACCAACATTGAGAACGTGTAGAAGAGACCTGGGATCAGATTTTGGTCGAGACCTGCTTGAATCTGATCCAGAGCCCAGAAGGATTCAGGCAGTATTGAAAGCCAAAGGAGGATTTACCAAGTACTAACAAAATAATAAGAATTAACATTTGTATTTTTAGGAGCAAAACAGTAACAATGCAGTTGCATGAGAAGAATCTGCAGAACTAAGCAGATGCCAAATACTTGCAAGTCACATTTATGTGTAAGATCGGTAAGATGATTGTCTATATGGTAAAGTAGACCGGTGATGAATTTATTTCACTCACTGACAAACTAGACCTATGGTGAACCTAGTGCTCTTCATTACTCTATGGTAAAAGAAGACCTGTGACAAACCTAGTGCTGTTTCTTATTGTATGGTAAAGAAGACATGTGACAACGCTAGCCTGCTTCGTTGATGTATTGTACAGAAGACCTTTGACAAACCTTGTGCGCTCTGTTGCTATATGGTAAAGTAGACGTGTGACAGACCTAGTGCACTCTATTGCTATATGGTAAAGTAGACCTGTGATGAACCTAGTTTGCTTCATCACTATATGGTAAAGTAGACCTGTGATGAACCTAGTTTGCTTCATCGCTATATGGTAAAGTAGACATGTGATGAATTTAGTGATCTTCATCGCTTTATGGTAAAATATATTTGTGCTGAATCGAGTGCACTTCATCACTATATGGTAAAGTAGACCGGTGATGAACCTAGTGCGCTTCATCACTATATGGTAAAGTAGACCGGTGATGAACCTAGTGCGCTTCATCACTATATGGTAAAGTAGACCAGTGATGAACCTAGTGCGCTTCATCACTATATGGTAAAGTAGACCTGTGATGAACCTAGTGCGCTTCATCACTATATGATAAAGTAGACCTGTGATGAACTTAGTGCGCTTCATCACTATATGGTAAAGTAGACCAGTGATGAACCTAGTGCGCTTCATCACTATATGGTAAAGTAGACCTGTGATGAACCTAGTGCGCTTCATCACTATATGGTAAAGTAGACCGGTGACGAACCTAGTGCGCTTCATCACTATATGGTAAAGTAGACCTGTGATGAACCTAGAGCGCTTCATCACTATATGGTAAAGTAGACCTGTGATGAACCTAGTGCGCTTCATCACTATATGGTAAAGTAGACCAGTGATGAACCTAGTGCGCTTCATCACTATATGGTAAAGTAGACCGGTGACGAACCTAGTGCGCTTCATCACTATATGTTAAAGTATGACGGTGAAGAACCTAGTGCGGTTCATCACTGTGTGGTAAAGTAGACCAGTGATGAACCTAGTGCGCTTCATCACTATATGGTAAAGTAGACCAGTGATGAACCTAGTGTGCTTCATCACTATATGGTAAAGTAGACCGGTGACGAACCTAGTGCGCTTCATCACTATATGGTAAAGTAGACCAGTGATGAACCTAGTGCGCTTCATCACTATATGGTAAAGTAGACCCGTGATGAACCTAGTGCGCTTCATCACTATCTGGTAAAGTAGACCTGTGATGAACCTAGTGCGCTTCATCACTATATGGTAAAGTAGACCTGTGATGAACCTAGTGCGCTTCATCACTATATGGTAAAGTAGACCTGTGATGAACCTAGTGCGCTTCATCACTATATGGTAAAGTAGACCAGTGACGAACCTAGTGCGCTTCATCACTATATGGTACAGTAGACCGGTGACGACCCTAGTGCGCTTCATCACTATATGGTACAGTAGACCGGTGACGAACCTAGTGCGCGTCATCACTATATGGTAACGTAGACCTGTGATGAACCTAGTGCGCTTCATCACTATATGGTAAAGTAGACCTGTGATGAACCTAGTGCGCTTCATCACTACACTCACCGGCCACTTTATTAGGTACACCTGTCCAACTGCTCGTTAACACTTAATTTCTAATCAGCCAATCACATGGCGGCAACTCAGTGCATTTAGGCATGTAGACATGGTCAAGACAATCTCCTGCAGTTCAAACCGAGCATCAGTATGGGGAAGAAAGGTGATTTGAGTGCCTTTGAACGTGGCATGGTTGTTGGTGCCAGAAGGGCTGGTCTGAGTATTTCAGAAACTGCTGATCTTCTGGGATTTTCACGCACAACCATCTCTAGGGTTTACAGAGAATGGTCCGAAAAAGAAAAAACATCCAGTGAGCGGCAGTCCTGTGGGCGGAAATGCCTTGTTGATGCCAGAGGTCAAAGGAGAATGGGAGACTGGTTCGAGCTGATAGAAGGCAACAGTGACTCAAATAGCCACCCGTTACAACCAAGGTAGGCAGAAGAGCATCTCTGAACGCACAGTACGGCGAACTTTGAGGCAGATGGGCTACAGCAGCAAACCACACGGGTGCCACTCCTTTCAGCTAAGAACAGGAAACTGAGGCTCCAATTTGCCAAAGCTCATCGAAATTGGACAGTAGAAGATTGGAAAAACATTGCCTGGTCTGATGAGTCTCGATTTCTGCTGCGACATCGGATGGGAGGGTCAGAATTTGGCGTCAACAAACATGAAAGCATGGATTCATCCTGCCTTGATCAACGGTTTCAGGCTGGTGGTGGTGGTGTCATGGTGTGGGGAATATTTTCTTGGCACTCTTTGGGCCCTGGTACCAATTGAGCATCGTTGCAACACCTTGTGGAATCTATGCCACGAAGAATTGAGGCAGTTCTGAAGGCAAAAGGGGGTCCAACCCGTTACTAGCATGGTGTACCTAATAAAGTGTCCGGTGAGTGTATATGGTAAAGTAGACCTGTGATGAACCTAGTGCGCTTCATCACTATATGGTAAAGTAGACCTGTGATGAACATAGAGCGCTTCATAACTATATGGTAAAGTAGACCTGTGATGAACCGAGTGCGCTTCTTCACTATATGGTAAAGTAGACCTGGATGAACCTAGTGCGCTTCATCACTATATGGTAAAGTAGACCTGTGTTGAACCTAGTGCGCTTCATCACCATACGGTACAGTAGACCTGTGATGAACCCAGTGCGCTTCATCACTATACTGTAAAGAAGACCTGTGATGAACCTAGTGCGCTTCATCACTATATGGTAAAGTAGATCGGTGACGAACCTAGTGCGCTTCATCACTATATGGTAAAGTAGACCGGTGATGAACCTAGTGCGCTTCATTCACTATATGTTAAAGTAGACCTGTGATGAACTAGTGCGCTTCATCACTATATGGTAAAGTAGACCTGTGATGAACCTAGTGCGCTTCTCACTATATGGTAAAGTAGACCTGTGATGAACCTAGTGCGCTTCATCACTATATGGTACAAGTAGACCGGTGACGAACCTAGTGCGCTTCATCACTATATGGTAAAGTAGACTGTGATGAACCTAGTGCGCTTCATCACTATATATGGTAAAGTAGACTGTGATGAACCTAGTGCGCTTCATCACTATATGGTACAGTAGACCGGTGACGAACCTAGTGCGCTTCATCACTATATGGTAAAGTAGACCTGTGATGAACCTAGTGCGCTTCAACAATATATGGTAAATTAGACCTGTGATGAACCTAGTGCGCTTCATCACTATATGGTAAAGTAGACATGTGATGAACCTAGTGCGCTTCTCGCTGTGCAGTTCCAATATGTGAGCACTCTTTTTTTTTTCCATAACGGTGTCCGGGAATGTCAGTGTTGTTGGTATGAAACAACTTGGCTTACCTTCATGGCAGATCCTCTGAAAAAGTGGTAGCTGTTCTAGTCAATAAAATGGGCAACTATGTCTTTTTAAAGACCGAGCAGAATGCAGATAGATAGATTAGATGGAATTAAAGAGGATAGAGGAGAATGGCTAGTTTCCCTCCACCTCCTCCCATCTCTTGCCTCAATGTGATTCTTTTCAATCCAAACTCTCAGCAAAGAAATGAAGAGATGTTTAATGATTGTAACACAACGAACAGTAAAGCTTATTATGCATGGCTTGGCTATAACCCTATCAATGCACTTTTGCACATTGCATTATGATGCCTGTTTGCTTCTTGATGAGATATCCATTCTGTAGTGAATGGTTTGGACAATCTTATCCCCCCTCCATTTCCAGTGATATGAGATGGTGAAATAATCTGAGATTAACGTTTCCATGCTCTAGAGTATGGATGCATTAATGGTCATGTTAAAGAGGTTTTCTCATCAGGCTGTTTCACGGAGCCTGCTCTTCTCCTCAGCGCCAGGCTCCCACTTCCTGTTCAGGCTGTGGGTGGTTCTACAGCAGTGTCTGACATTTCAGCTCAGCTGAATTAGACCTCTGCTAACTGGCAACGGGTTGCCTTCTCCTCTGCATAACATTTTCTTCTTTATTGAACAGATGGATGTTGGTGTGTCACATCATAGAACAAACACCCTGCAGTCATTGTTGGAAGAGCACAAGCTGAACCTATTAGGACATTGGTGATGGGAGGGTTTAAGCAACAGGGCAGAAGGAAGAAGGATTCATAGCTCTAATGGGTTAAAGTTTGTCAGTAAGACGCATAAACAAGCTCCTGTGCTGCTGAAAAGACACAGCAAGGGAGTGATGTCACCACCCTGGCCACTGCTAAGAGCGAGAGGGGGTCGTCACAAGAAGCTGAAATAAAAACTCCCTACGCTGAAAGGAAGCAAAATCAAACTGCAATGTATTTGGTAATAGTCTTTTGTCTACCTATGTCTACATTTTAAGCTAACAGTGGGGGTCAGAAAAAACTCTTTAAAGTTAAAAATTTAAAAATTTTTTCCCCTTAATGCCAAGAAACTCTACTGTAGTTTTTGTTACAGTGTTATTTCTGAACATGCCAGCCCTTTGTATCTTGTGAGCAACAAATTTAACTTTGAGCATCGATCGGTAGCCGAATATGGAAGAGACCTATGTTAAATAAGAAATAATGAATTTGCAGACATTTTTTATGGAAATTTGACAGCAGTCTTATGTCTTCCAAATTGGCATTGCTTGGTAGATAGAATATGCCTGCAATAAGTAAATTGTCAGTGCATAGGAAAAACCCGGACTCCATGGTAAACACATGCATGGAAAAGGGCCCACGGGTTCCGATCTCTTTCCACTTTCAGCTACAGAATCTGTTTGATCAGCGTGACATCGGATCCAGAATGCCAGATGTAAAGGTTGTATATTATAATGTGAGAGAGAAATACAGGACCAGGGGCTGGGGATGGAAACCCCAAAGCCCCGACTCCGACTCCTAAATTTTCCCCAAACCTCCGACTTGACCCCCCAAAACACGGCGCAGTTTTAAGTGAAACTTTACTTATAAAAGGTAACATACGGGTTTTACCCCTTTATCATACAATCAATTTTTTAGGTAGAACAGACACTGACCAGCGGGCCGGACGGGCCCCACAGGGGAAGGGGGGAAACCCCCGGGCCCCTGAACTGGAGACTGGATTGTTTTTTAAACGCTTACACCCGAAGAAAAAAAAAACAGAGAAAGAGAGGAAAAAAGCAAGGGGCAGAGTATAGGGTAGGGACAGTCATTTACATAGCCATAGGGGGAACCCCCAAAATAAAATCCCGTTGGCCCAAACCGCTCAACTGGGGGGGCCCCTAAATGAAAATCCCCTGTGGGCCCCAAGCAAACCATCCGACACTGCTGAAAGCAAAAAGGATAACAGTGTTTTGATCTTTTTGAATGGAGAAGAGACCTGGGATCAGAATTTTTGGGCAAAAGATTGAAACTGATTCAGAGCCCGAAGGGTTCAGGATATTTAAAACCAAAAGGGGATTTCCCCAAAAACAACAAAAAAATAAAAAATTTAAAAATTTTTTTTTTTTAGGAGCAAAAAAATAACAATTTCAGTTTAAAATCACAAAAATTTCAGATTTTAAGCAATCTAAATACTTTCAAGTCAATTTTTTAAAAAATAGGTAAATGCTGTAATAAAAAGCATCAAAATAACTGGACCAACTCGACTCCACAGCCCTGCACAGGACTACAGACTATTGGAAATAAGAGATGTATTCAATATTTAGCAAAAAGAAGAAAAAAATTAATTGTTCAAAAATCCTTGAAAAAGGGACATTTTCTCAAGAAAACCTAACCAGAAAAACATCTAAAAATTATTATTCTTATTTCAGGCCAAACACAGACCAAGAAGAATAATAAAAATGTTTTTCACTTAGTATGAGGTCTTAGTATCCAATGTGATTTTCTTAAAAAATAATAGTATTCCTGTTTTTTTAAGCAGGCCATTTTATTGGTTTTAAAATGTTTTGATGTTGCCTCCATGAATATAGAGCATTTTATGCATTTGGGCCAGGCTTTGTCCTCTAGGCATAAGCTTTATAATCTCAAACTCTTTTCACATTGACGTTTCCAAAATCATTAATAAGAAAAGAATCAAACAATAAACCTCAGAACAATATCTTAGATGAGAGCAAAGACAATAAGATTGATGTTATTTTAATTACAAAAGCAGTGAAGCGTCAAACGCGTCTTTTTAATCTGCACATCGCTTCTAAATGTTTCCACCTACTGCTGGAGATGACTCCTTTCTCATATTCGGAGACAGATCCCTTTGTACTTTTCTCCCCTACTACCTGCTGAATTTCAAGTTGCATCTGTCTTCAGGCAGATACACTTTTCACAAGGATTATAGCCCTCAGGAAGCGTGAACTGCAGCTCAGGAGGGTGCTTACTCTTGGTGGCCATCAAACTAGGGATGGTGCAATTTAATAGAATCGCCACCTATGGGGCCATTCTTATAAGATCAAAAATACTCGGATTACTTATATAAATTTATATATGTAACTTTGAAATGATCATATATTCTGGACATATGTACCAGAGCACAAATTCACAATTAAAGGGAATGCTGCTGTGTGTCTAATGTCAGCATATATGTATGAGAGATAAATATATGCAGCTAATTTATACCCTGCACCATTTACTCTATTAGTCAAGCAGTGTCTGACTGCGGTGCCTGGGGCCCACCAAAAAATTTGATTCTTGGGGCCCTCCCTATTGCTCCTTTTCATAACTGCACATACCTCACATGCGTCTTTCTTTCGCTGCCTTTTTACCTAAAAAGCAGCCCTGGACCTGCCATGCCCAGGGGCGCATCAAGCCATGGAGGTTTCTCCTTTTCCCTTTTGGGCCGGTCCGAGCCTGTAGTCATCCCTGCAGCTCCTGTTTCACAAATTGGCCACAGATAGAGGGGACACAGCAATCAGCCTTAGGGTATGTTCACACGGCTTAAATTGCCGCGTATTTCGGCGCGCATTTCGACGTGTATTGCGCTTTATACGTGGCGAAATGCGTGCCGCAATTACGATAATCCATAGCTCTCCGGGGCTGCTTTTTAGGTACAAAGGCAGCGAAAGGAAGACGCATGTGAGGTATGTGCACTTAGAAACAAAAAGCGGAATAATGTAATGAATTCTTATTCAAATCTTTGTTCTTTACTATGAACAGATTTAGGACAGCGGTGCTAGAGGCTTCTCAATGAAACTGCTGCCACTTGAGTATATGAGGCTTCACTGAATGCTGGTTATGAAAGTGGATAAACAACAAAAAAATGAATTGATCGCTTACCATATAATATGTAACAGGGTGATTGTAGTCCAATGTCGGTGCTCGGAGAAATCCACGTTAGCAGGAGGAAGGTAATCCAAGGTAGATCCAGCACATCGGTAAAAAAAAATCCCAATTTATTGCAAAATCCCATAAAAACAGTTCATGCCATAAAAGGAAAGAAGCACATCCTAAGGCAAGCAGCGTTCATGCATTACATGCTTCAAGCCTCATGGAAGATAGGGCTCTTAGTCATGGGCTAAGAGACTAGATAACCCCACTAAAATAATTGTTGAATCTGATATGCAGACCTTTATTGGGTGAATTATCTAGGAAACCTTTTACATGGATTTGAGATGGCTAGTTTATATATGTGTAATATGAAGACAATTATATGCCCAATATATACTCAATAAGGTTGTTAATATAACAGGTCACTTTTGGCTATTATTTTCAGGGTGTGCCATTGAGAGAAAGCAAAGCACAAGCCCTAAAATAATCTTTATAGCAATATAGGAAAGGCCATCCAGATATGGCAAAATAAGTGTTAACCAGACCAACAAACCTGAGGCTCAGTGACCTATTTTAAACCAATGTAACACTGCTACATGGTGCTGCTTATTACAGAAAAAAGAATAAAGTATATCTTTACCTAAAGATCGAAAAATAATGCACTAATTAGTTTGAGGGTATTTGTGGCTATTGGACATGTTTTTCTTATTCTGAAGTCCTTGCAATAAAATATAAGTCCTTCATATACTGCGTATACATTCAATTTCATAATAAAGAAAAGGATGCAGTAAACTCCTACTAGTGGATATTTGTACCTCACAGCAATAAAGATGTATTCAATATTTTTTTGAGCTCATGTAAGTTTAGTACCTGCTTGTGTGTGACTGCTTAACAACTCTTGACCAATTGTTTTTTATTTTCATTATTGTGCTTTTTGCTGAACCTTAGTTTTGTTGCTGCCAGAGCTCACGCAAAGTGGGATTACCATTGTAAAAAGCTAGAACTCCCATTTCACAGACGTCACTTTTACTTTCATCAGCGAACATTCCCCTCTATTAAATAGTGTAAGGTAGTGATCTAATTACTCACTGACTTTATACACAACACAGATCTGATAGTGGGAGACATTTTTGCTATTCTAATGCTCAGTGATTCTATATTATCTGCTGCCCAGCATGTGAAACACAATCCATCCATAGATGAGAAGCAGTGGAGATAATAGCTATGTTATGTTTGTCCATTACTAAAGGTAAAGGGAGATGGTAATTGATCGTGTGTATAGGATGTCACACAAGTAGTTAACATATAGTACTTGGTCTTATAATTGTATATGAGACCGGCTTACAGAGGCAGCTCATCTACAGACAGCACATTAAGAAGTGACTGGTCTTGCTACGTTAACCATTTCTGGATACATTTTAAAATCCAGAAATAAAACTGTATAACATAATGTTATATGTTAAATGGTGGACATTTATTTTAAGTCTTTTTACCTTGCGATGACCACATACATTTTTGACATTTAAATTTGGCATTCCAACATAATTGTATACCTCATGTTTGTAGGACAAGTTATTCTTTCTATACTTATGTTCGGTGTTACAAGTACTTTATTCATTAATTTATTCTAGTAACATTAAGGTCATTTTTACTCTCCACTATCCCAAGAAATTGCAAAACTACATTGCAATGCAATTATTTTTAAATAGAATATCCCCGGGCCATATGTAATTATATCCATAGACACCTACTCACCCACAGTGTGGGTCATATCTATTTGATTTATATGTTAGGTGTTGCTACTGATGTAGACCTCCCTCGGAAACTATAAAACCCAGTGCGAAAAACTAGCCTTATAAATTATATACACATCCATTTATCTACAGTGCTTTTGTGTGTGAAATCCTTACATTGATTTAGAATGCTTATATCTTTAGCCCGCATCTATCCTCCTCGGTCGGGCAAGTCAATTTTACTGATAGCAGATTCAAATCAGATTTCTATGCCTTGCAAGCACAACATAGTTGTTGGGTACCTTGTCTGTAATTGCTAAAGCAGAACATAGTATGATGTAATTAACATGTGTCAAACTCAAGGCCAGAGGGGATAAATGCGGCACACCATGTCATTTTAGTGGCCCGGGCTTTAGACAAACGGGAGAATTTGGAGAAGGTTTGGACACAGAAGGATCTTACTCCAGAGGACAAAGGTGGTGGTGGCAGGGAGTAGGTACCTTCTTAGATTTTGGGCTCTGTCATGGACAACCAGACCACCTTGTTCAGCAACTCACAGATGGTGGAACAGCCTGATGGCCCCCCAAAGGCACCCCAGCCAAACCCAGCCCTTTTTGTAAAAGGAATGAGGACTGAAGACAAAAGGAACCCTTTACGCGGTTGCGAGCTTGTGAAAATTTGTGGAATTGTATCACAAAACCCCATATTTGTAGTTTTTCTTTGTCATTTTTTTGTGTCTTTTGTGTGTTGGGCATGTAAAAAAATGTTGGGGAGCCCCCAGTCGAATAGTAGAAGCGTTTTGGGTTAAGCCCGCATGGTGCACCCCACTATCCGTATAAATGGCACCCCTTTTTATCGCCTTTCTATATCAATTATAGTACCCCGAACCCCCCCCTCATACAAAAAAGGTGTGGACATTTTCTTTTCGGTATTTTTGCATTTGTGCAGTCTTCCCTGTTTATACTGGTTTTTTTTTTTAATATTGGTGTGAATTGGTATTTAAAAATGTGCAGTTTTTTTTTATTTTTCAGTTTTTCCCCCCTGTGGAGGGGTGTTTTGAGTTCTGCTTTTAAATTTCCCGCCTGTTTTACCTTTCCAAGTAGCACGGGGCTTGTGTTCCCTCTAGGGTTCGTCTCTGTCCAGCCAGGATGTAATTTGGGTTTTTTTGTTTTTTTGGAAAATTCCCCATTTTTCTGTGTTTTTTTTTTTTTCCTAGAAAATGCAAGGGTCTTTGGGGGAGCCAAATTGTAATATGGCCCTCAGTGAAAATTAGTTTGACACTTCTGATATAAAGCATGTGTTAGAGTATGGTACCAGGCTTTATAGACGGCAGCTGCATTCATGAGATTTTATTGTGGGTATTTACTTAGACATAAGGCAAATATTATTGCATAGTGCACTTTCATTTTTAATACATTTACATGGGCTCAGGCAGATAACTGTCCACTGTATATATGGGACTGATATAGTTGCAATATTAATCATTGCAATCATGAATCTTCACGGAGAGTTGTGTGAATAATTGTGGTGTTGGGGTGGACAATGACTTTCCCTTTTTGGGACCCAATTTCCCCCCCCTTCAGGGGTAGCGCGTGCCTATACTTTCCACCTGTTTAATTTAGGTGGCTGTCTGAGAAAGATATGTCCAAGCCGACTGCAAGCAAATTTTTTTTATAACTTGTTTTCCCACGTTAGCTTTTTTAAAAAAAGTGCCTGAAATTTCTCTTTAGTATTACTTTTTATTTTGCTTTTTGCATGCAGGAAATCAGATGTGGAAATATTCTGTGTTGCCTTGGGATTAAGACCTCTCTGAAGCAGCCGGTTTGTGTACATACACCAGGCATCCATCAATGGTCGCCACTGTTCTTCCTCTTCTCTTCTAAAAACAAATTCCTGATAACAAGGGGAAAGTACTGCTGTATAAAGAGATGGTAGGTGAAGTAATTTCCCGTTTCACAAAAAATTTTATCCCAAGGCAACAAAAAATAAAAAGGTAGTTTTGGTTTCAGATCAGCATTAATCTGCAAAAGGACATTTTCTTTTGTACCCCTATCAGGGATATCATATGATTAGGCTAAGAAAATAGCGGTTTAACAAATGAGTTACTCATTAGAGTTTATTCAAATGCAGTAGATCTGTTTGAGAAATTTCTGCAACTGAAATCCATTCCATTTATCTAAATTTTTGCGGATTTTCTACAAGGTCATAAAGTGGCAAATATGTGTAGTTAGTTGGAATTGCTATCAATAGGTAGTCATCCTGCATCTATTAGGATAGCTTCAAACATCACGGTCAAAATTAACCCACAAAAAAATTCATGTGTCAAGCCGGGTTTTTTTGAAGGCCCCCCAAAAACCTTGTGTTTAGGGGATTGGAGGCCAAAGTAGGGAAGTGGGTTGAGGTAGAGGTATCCAGCAGCAAATAAGAAGTGGTAAAGCAGGAAATGTGGTGGTGATAGGAGCCTTCCCAAGTTCCACAAGACCGTTTCTCATTCATTTAGACTCCGAAGTCGTGATCAACAGGTTGTCTAATGAGTTAAACAGCAGGGAACTAAGCTGGCTCCATTCCCTGCTTTTGCAATTAGCAGCTGACACCAGCCTCCTATGTTGCACCATGACGCACTCATATGCCTTGTGTCGGTAAGGGTTTAAAATATGACATAATCTACCCCATATAGTGAATCTTGTACAAGAAAAAAAAAATCTTAGCACCAAAATTGTTTGTGTGAGGAGATGGGGGAGGTTTGGCAATCTTGTATCCTCAAAAAAGTAGAAAAAAAGTGACTAGTATCCCAAAATAGTACTTAATATAGAGCAAATATAGAGCCCTCACTCGGGTCCATATATAAAAAATATAAACATGTTAAAAAGTTCTAATGAATAAATGAAAAGCCTACACCAGAATTGTACCGAGCTGCAGAATACATATAACATGTCGTTTATACCAAACAGTGAACTCCATAAAAGTAAAACCCTTGCAGTACATCTTCTCCTGCAAAAAATAAAGCCCTCATTTGTCTATGTAGATGGAAAAGTATAAAAGTTATTGTACCTGGAAGGCGAGAAGGAAAAAAAACAACTGGTCCTTAACCCCTTAACGACCTTAGACGTATCCATACGTCCAGGTGGTTTGGGGGTTCACGCACCAGGACGTATGGATACGTCCTGAGGACTTCGCGCGAAATCTAAAGAGTAGTATATTACAGCTGACATCCCGCAGCGTCGGCCCCGACACCGGATCGCTCCGGGGGGGGGGGGGGGGGGGCGGGTGGGCGGATAACCCGTAATATCACGACGATCGGGTCGCAATTACTAAGAGAGACGCAGGAGGAGATCGCTCCTCCCGCGTCTCTGTCGGCACGGGCAGCAGCGCACGGATTCGGGCGATACGTGCAGCTCCTGCCTTCTGACAGACACACGGAGGGAGGAGAATGCCTTCCGGTGGTTGTATGTGACGTCACGGACGCCCCGGGGGGGCGTGCCCTTGGGGCATGACCCGGCATCGTGACTGCATTTGTCATAGGAACCAGTCATAGACAAGTATTACTGATTCTTTGAATGAGAGATCTAAAGATCATCTTATGCAAATCCCCTATGGGGAAAAAGTAAAATAAAAATGTGAAAAAGTAAAATAGTGAAAAACAAGTAAAACACAAACACGAAAATAAAATAAAAAACATGTACACTGGCCCTTTCCCTTTACAAATGACAATTGCCCCAAATGAGGTAAAAAATAATTAAAGTACCCATATTTGGTATCGCCGCCGATGCGTATGACTCCCGCTATAAATCTGTACATGTTAATCTAACCCGTAAGGTGAACGCGTAAAAAAAAAACAATCACAGAATTAAGATTATTGTTCACTCCCGCAGCAATAAAATGGAATAAAAAAAGTGAATCAAAAACGCATAGATACGCCAAGTTTGTACCAATTAAAACGTCTGTTCTTCCTGCAAAAAAAAGTCCTTATACAGCTCTGTTGACGCAAAATAAAAAAATGTATAGCTCTCAGAAAATCAGCGATGCATAAATATTGTTCTTACACACTAAAGACACTTTTCTTTTTTTTTTTAAAGTGCTTTCAACAATATAAAAAAAAATACTATTTAAAATAAATAGGGTATTCGCCATCACATCATAGCGACACAAAGAGTAAAGCTTACTTATTTCAACGGATACTGCACGGGAGCCCTGGTTAAAAATAAAAAAAAAAAACACTATAGGATTGCAGTATTTTCTTCCAACCCTGTCCTCCAAAAACATTGATTTAAAAGCGAGTCTAAAAAGCCTTGTCCCCCCTAAAATGGATACTAAATAAAAAAATGTCAACTCATCTCGCAAAAAAACAAGTCACTACACAGCTCCAAGCACTGAAAAATTTAAAAGTTATGGCTCTCAGGACTATATGGCGATTGCAAAAAAAAAACGTATTATCCTGTTGATATAAAAGTTGTTTATATTGTATAAAAGCAGTAAAACATAAAAAAAACATACTAATTGGGCTATCTGTGTAATCGTTATTGACCTGCTGAGTAAAGCTACATGTTCATATATACCGTAACCAGTGACGCTATAAAAATAAAAATAAAAAACACTACCAAGATTGCGTATTTTGTTAAAAACATCTCAGAAAAACCTTAATAATAAAGCTGAACATAGCATATATGCACCCCATAATGGTGACCAATAAAAACTTCAACTCATCACGCAAAAAAACAAGCCATACACAGATCTGCACACTGCAAATATAAAAAAGTTATGGCTGTCAGAATAGGACAACATAAAATTGCATGTTTTTATAGACGTAATTCTAATGTTTAAAATTATAAAACAGGAAAAAAAAAAACTATATGAAATCTATAATCATTGTAATTGTACCGACCCCATAGTAAAAGTTATCACATTCATTTACACTGCAAGGCGAATGCTGTTAAAAATTGAAACTCAAAAACAATGACCGAACTGCGTTTTTCCCCCCATTTTCAAAGCCCTCTTAATGTCGTAAAAAAAAAAAAAATAGACATTTAAAAAAATTATGCACCGATAGTGGACATAATGGTAGATGCTAGTTATAAATATTTAGTGGTGATAATTATCTGTCTTGCACGCAGAAGAAGAAATTTTGCAACTTTCAAAATGCTAATCTTTTCCAAATTTTCATGGAAATTTTGATATTTTTCACAAAACAAACAAGGATTGTATGGATAACAAAATTCTTACTAACTTAAAGCACAATGTGTACGGAGGAAAACAGTCTCTGAAATCACATGAATAGGTAAAAGTTTTCAAAAAGTTATTTCTCACATAAATTGACACATGTCGATTTCAAAAAGTAGGGCATGTGTCAGGAAGGTCCAAAACTGGCTGGGTCCTTAAGGGTTAAAGGGGTTTTTGCAAAGAAGTCAGTTCCTTACTGTTATCTGGTCAGGAGACAAAAATTAACTCCAGCATGCTGAGTCACGGCTGGGAGAGGGAATGGTCTGAGCGCAGAGACACGAGAGGCAGGGATCATCTACATGTGTTACACAAATAATTTACATTTACAACCAGTGGATTCTCTATACAAAAGTCACAGGCTCATTCACTGCTTTTTCTCCCAGTCCCTTGCAAGCTCACTCATGTACCCGTCATCAGATAAGAAGTGCATACAGTGCACGCCCGACTAGATCTGCTCCTCTCGGTCGTGTATAATGTAAACTGTCAGGTAACTAAGGGCATGGAAAGAAAGCTGCTAGCTCACAGAGGATTCACTTGTTGTAATTCAACCTTATATTTGGAAAAGTGATTAATTACCCATTTTGGAGGATCCAAAATGTCTCAACTTACATCGTGGCAAAACCCCTTTTAGGCTGTCTGTGTCTGACAACAGCACAGGATTCTTGTCGTATTTCAGCGGATTCAGATTTGAATCCACTGGAAACAAACCGTATCATGTGCTGCATAGACGGCAGTGAAAGTCCGTGTGCTTATCTATAACAGCACGGTGGGGTTGGGGTTGATTTTTTTACTGTCGCTTTAAAAATCCAGCGGAATATGCAGATGAAGATTCTGCCGGATTCTGCTTGGGTTTGCCGGTGGCCCCATACTTTGAATGTAAGGGGACCGACGGCAAATCCGAAAACTGACCGCGGTTTTAGCGCAAATCGGCTCCAAAAATCGTGGTCCAGCAATGACACAATGCCGGCGGATTTCGGACAGTATTTTGTCATATGCTGTGTAGAGCTAGCCTAAGGTTTTTTTAAAGCTCATTACAAAATATGATAAGCTCTTATATATTATTTATTCCTATTTATTTATCTTATTATTTCTTTATTATTTTTTGACTTTTTAAGTTAGTTTGCCTAATTAGGAAATCTGCTTGTCTAGTGTCATTTTTCTTGTCAGCTAATTAAGATTTGTGACATTGGTATTCATTGGTATTAGTATGTAAAGGGGTATTCCAGGTCTTTGTCGATAAATAGAGTATTCTAAGGGTTTCACCCTGAGAAAACTTGAGAAAGCCCTCACCAATAGCTCTGTCTTGTGTCTCTTCGCTATCAGGGTAGGGCCGGGACAGTAAAAGGATAAAAGTTTTCTAGGGGGAAGCTTAAAGGGGTTGTCTCACTACATCGATTCATCTTACCTCAGTCCTGTTTTCTTGGTTTCATTTTGAATTCAGGGGCGTGTTTACTGGCTTCTTTTAAGCTGCAGTTGAAGCCAGGTCTGTAGCTATAGCAACCACCACAGGCAGCCTATCAGGAGAGATTGAACAGGTCTGTAGCTATAGCGACCTGAGGAGCTGATGCAGCCCATACAAGAGGGGATATATAGGAATAGGTAGGACACTGTTAATGGACATAAAATTGCAGTGACTTGTTTTTTGCAAGATTTTTAAACATAAAAACAGCAATCCTTTTTAGTGAGGCAACCCCTTTAAAGGGGTTGTCTCACTACATTGATTTATCTTACCTCAGTCCTGTTTTCTTGGTTTCATTTTGAATTCAGGGGCGTGTTTACTGGCTTCTACTAGGCTGCAGTAGAAGCCAGGTCTGTAGCGACCAGTGCTGGCAGCCTATCGGAGAGTAAAACAGGTCTGTAGTATAGCACCGAAGAGGATGCAGCCCATAAAAAGGGGATATTAGAATATAGACACGTTAATGGACATAAAATTGCAAAATATTTTTTTGAAATCAGTAAGATAAAGACAGGTCTGTAGCTAAGCACCTGAAGCTTGATGCATGCCCTACAAAGGTAATGAACTAGGAATATGTTAGGACACTGTTTAAGGACATATATTGCAAAGTGACTTCTTTTGCAAATCTTTAATATAAAAAGCAGCGACTTGTAGTGACAACCCCTTTAAGCTAAATAATAATTGAATCCCACAGGTAATTGGAGATTGGACTCTATTTGAGGGTCCACCTAAAGGTTTGCAACAACATTTCTGCCCTAGAGAGTCTGACAATTACTTATACACATAGAAAACTATATAGAAATGAAGTGATGACACAAGTGGGGAATGGCAGCTGTTGATTTTATGTGAACATGAACTTGGCATAGTTCACCTTCAGTGACTTCCAGTTGAATATGCAGCATTGGAGTCGGCACGGATGGGCAGTGCCATGGTACAGTGTTATAATAGTGTTGTAAAGGGACAGAAGGAATAGGATACGGGCGGTTTTATTTATGCCGTAACGGATGGTGGTTTTATTTTGATGCCTAATTTCTTCTTTTTCTTGTTCCTGTTCCTGTAAACAGATTGTTCTTTTCTTCCTAATTGCACGCTCTGTATTATCTTGATGACTAGCTGACAACTATTACTGACCATGTACGTCATCCATTATGTATCTTAAAATAAAGCCTTTGCTGGCATATTTTAGTGGTTCCAGAGGTCTTTAGAAGTGAAGAGTAGACACCGCAGCTTTTAATCTTTATGATTGATCAAAAATGGAAACTGTACTTACAAAAGGAACTAAGACATAATGAGCTCTTATTAAGGAACCATTAGGACAGGTGATCTTGAAGGTTAATTAGGTAAGATATCTGGAGATATGTCTTCATCTTGCAGAATTGGACAGTTTTAAGTAAGAATATTTTGTTATAAGGTGTTTCAGTAACATGAAAATCCCAGTCTGATCTTGTGATTATAAAACGGAGGGCATTCTCTTACCAACTTTAGTATTCAGGAAGTCAGCCTTGTCACCAGTATGCAAGGGTAGCAGACTTTATCGAAAAAAAAATAATAATTCAGAAATTATAATATCTACATTTTGATAGTTTTGGAAAATGGATTCTATGAAACAAAAAACCTGCTGAAACGAGAATATTACCATGCCAGTAGTATAGTTTCAAATTCTATTCCATTTGGGGTTTAGTCAACTCTTCTCTAATATATCTAGGGGCCTTCAGAATAGATGGGCATTGTTGGGCTTGGTTATGAAGAGAGGTAAAGATTTTTATTTTTTTTTGTTCTCAAAAACATAAAGGGAACGAGTAGGTGGTTTTTGCTATCTTATCTGAGAGCAGGGTCTCATAGAGGGAGAGAAGCTGAGTTCTGTTATATATAGGGTTATATGATAGAGGGAGAGAAGCTGAGCTCTGTGATATATAGGGTTATATGATAGAGGGAGAGAAGCTGAGTTCTGTTATATATAGGGTTATATGATAGAGGGAGAGAGGCTGAACTCTGTGATATATAGGGTTATATGATAGAGGAGAGAAACTGGCTCTGTGATCTATAGGATTATATGATAGAGGAGAGGAGGTGAGCTCTGTGATATATAGCGGTATATGATAGAGGAGAGAAGCTGAGCTCTGATATATAGGGTTATATGATAGAGGAGAGGAGCTGAGCTCTGTTTATATATAGGGTTATATGATGGAGAGTGGAGCTGAGCTCTGTGTATATAGTTTTATAAGGGATGAAGCGACTCTGAAGTATAGGGTTTATATAGGGAGAAAGCTGAGCTCTTTATATATAGGTAAAATAATAGAGGAGAGGAGCGAGCTCTGTGATATAGGGTTTTTTGATAGAGGAAGGAGTGAGCTCTGTGATTTAGGGTTATTGATTAGGGGAAAGCTGAGCTCTGTTATGTAGGTTTTTAAAGGGAGAGGAGCTGAGCTCTGTGTTATAGGGTTATTGTAGAGGGAGGGGTGCTCTGTTATATAGGGTTAAGAAAGGAGAGATCGACTCTGTGATGGGTTTTGATGAGAATCTGAGCTTATTTGGGTGATATAAAGGAGGACTGGCTCGGATATATAGGGGTTGTATGATAGAGGAGAGGAGCTGAGCTCTGTGATATATAGGGTTATATGATAGAGGGAGAGGAGCTGAGCTCTGTGATATTTAGATTTACAGCATAGCATTTCTCAGTAAAAAGCCGAGTAAATTCGGACTGGACTCCCTAAGAGTAAGTGAAGTCCCACTTTTCCCTGCCTACTTTCTGTGATTGACATTTTCAACTATTTGAGTGTGTGTACAGAGCAGATTGACAATCACTGTAGATGGGGGCGAGGGAAGCAGTACTTTATTTTGTATCTTCTTTTTTTTAAATTCACAATAAACTTTATTTGTAGTAGCTGCAACAGGTACACAGAGATACATAATAAAAGGCATATATCTCGGTAGGGGCATATGCATTATCAAGTAGAAAGGAAACAGAGATACAGTTACAGTATCATGCCCATAACCAGTCCATGTAAAGCAGCCAACGCGATCATAAAGTACCTGAGTAATTATAGCAGAATGAGAAAATACAGGACCTGCAACATGCAGGAACATAACAGTAATCAAACATTAACATTGATAATGTGATCAAATATTACAGAGTTTTTTTAATTGCATATGTCTGTCTCGCAAGTATTGTCAAAGAGTTCCAGAATTAGAACTCTAGTTAGCTAGGATTGGGTGTCTCAAGTAGTTTACACAGCGGGTTCATATCTACCACGAGCGTCTAAGCCGGTAGTGCATCAAGGGCTTGGAGGACTCTCATATATGAGGGCTTGCGAGGTACTGGCCGTGCCAGGGGAGTTCAGCCACCTACCACATATCCTCTCAAACTTGTGTATGCAGTTTCTGCGCCTAAACATCCATCTTTGATGCGGCAACGCACTATTAACTAGTCCCTTCCACTCAGTCCATGATGGAGGGCTGGACGCCAACCAATTCCTTACAGTAACTTTCCTAGCAAAGTACAACACCTCGGATACGAAAGTAAATTTAGACCACGAGTCCATGCTATCTGGTTCCGGACCAAATATGCACATGACGGGGGTGAGGGGAACAGGGCAGCCCATAACATCATTCAGGAACTGGATCACCTGAGCCCAGAACCCCATAACCCTAGGACAGGACCAGATTAGGTGCAGAAAGGTACCAGGAGAGCAATGACATTTCGGGCACTCATCCGCATAGCCAGGTCGGAACTTACTAAGCCTGGAGGTGGTGTAATAGGAGCGATGTAGAATATAGAGTTGAGTCAGCCTGTCATTGTGGTTAGATGAGATAAGTTTAGGCGAGGACACGCAGGATTCCCAACGCTCATCCGTTAGTGGGCCTACGTCTTCCTCCCAACGTTTCCTAATCCCTTCCATGTGCCCCTCCCTAGCCTTTAGTGACAGAAGGGCATAAAAGCCAGAGACCATGTGGCCTGAGGGTGGGGAGAGAATCAGGCGAGGTACTGGGAATTGCCGAAAGGATATAGAGTCGTGAACTAATTGAGAAGTAATTGCATGTTTAAGTCTGATAGGTAAAAATCTGAGCGATGGCAGATCAAACTCTGCCTGTATGTCGGGGAATGACTTAACGCCTAAATGGACAGATCTGAGAAACTGCCAAACTCCCCCCACCCCAAACCCCGCTTCATGTGACAAACTCAGTAATCCCGGGAATGCCTTATTAATCCAAAGTGTGTTAAAATGATCAATTCCCTCTGTATAGTTTAGGTAACGTGTCTTTTTCCATACAAGAGGGCCTGTCTCAAAATAGGTGCTCACTCAGAGTACCCTCGGGTAATGAAGGTGCCTTAAAAGAGGAGTACTTCTTACTGAAGGGGGGAAATAATGCCTGGACTCTGACACGTTCCTCAGCTCCCCATTTTACCAGATGCGCCAATTGCCCGGCCAGATAGTAGATTTGGATATCTGGGAAAGCTGCTCCCCCCTCAGCCCACGAGGCTGCCAAGTGCCTAGCCGCAATGCGATGCCTACGACCATGCCAGACAAACGAAAGCAGTATGCCTCTAATACGATCCAGCAGGCGAGCTGGGAGATACACCGGTGCTTGCTGGAGGATGTACAGGATTTTAGGTAATAGTGACATTTTGACTAAAGTAATTCTGGCTGCGGTGATAGCCAAGTTTTTTTCCAGCTAGTAATTTTAGTTTGCAAAGAGGCGATAAGGGGTTTAATGTTTAATTCTTCAAAGTCCTGAGCCAATCTGGATATCCAAAAACCCAAAATTTACGTTAACCCGACTTCCAGACCAGCGGGAGAGCCGCTGTGTTTCAGAGGAACATACACATCTATTGGCAGGATTTGGGACTTGGACAAGTTTAAGGGGTCAGTCCCGAAGATAGACCCAAACTCTGTCAGGACTCCCAAGGTGGCATGCAGGAGTCCTGAGATCGCCAGATATAAACAGGGAAATCATCAGCGTATATGCTGATCTTTTTACAAATAGGAGGTAAGGATAGGCCTCTGATGCTGCTGTTGGCCCTAATTCTAGCAGCCAGGGGTTCCACTGCCAGGGCAAATAGCAGGGGGGACAAGGGGCAGCCCTGTCTGGTGCCCCTGCATAAAGAAAAAGAGTCCGACATCCAGCCATTGACTGTCACCCTAGATGTGGGGCAGTATATGCAATCTTACCCAGCTTGAAGGTGGGCCAAAGCCAAACTTCTCCAGCGCAAGGAATAAATAGGACCATTCGACGGAGTCGAAGGCCCTTTAGCAGCGTCTAACGACACAAAAATTTCCCTGGATCCCACGTCATCATGTGTGGCCTGCAAATTGGAATATAAGCGTCTCAAATTTAAAGCGGTCGACTTGAAACCCTGTTTGGTTGTCATGCACAATTGATAGGATCACCTTATTTAGTCTCCTAGCGAGCACTTTGGCGAGTATTTTAATGTCAGTTTGGAGAAGAAAAATTTGGGAAACGGTAGGAACCCACAGTACAAGGGATCCTCCCCGGTTAGGTAGAACCACATTGATGGCCTCGCGCATGGAAAGGGGTAGGGATCCATCCCGGAAAGCCGCCTCATATAACTCCAATAGTCGTGCAGCGAGGTATCCACCATATTCTCGGTAAAATTCAATAGGGAATCCGTCACTGCCCGGCGACTTTGAGGTTTGGAAAGATGAGATGGAGTCAACTATCTCCTGCTCTGTGAGAGGGCCGTCTAGGAATGCCCTATCTTCCTGGGTCAGAGTGGGGAGGGACAGAGTCGAAAAGTAGGATCTGATCTCAGAAGAAGAGGTCGTGACATGTGAGGAGTAAAGGCTCAGATAATAAGTGCGAAAGGCATTCAGGATATCCAGAGGCTCATGGACACGAGTCCCATCCGAAAGAATCAACTCAGGAATAACAGGTGGTGCCGCATTACCGCGATCTATGCAAGCCAAAAGCCTACCACATTTCTCCCCGTGCTCAAAATAAGATTGCCTACTGAAGAATGCCCGTTTTTGGCTTTAGAGTATAGACACGAGTTATATAGTTAAAACCTTACAGAGCCATTCATCCCCTATGTCATTAGTTTGGGTCTCTTGTATATTGAAGCTCGGCCTCCTGACATCCCTTGCCAGTTGTAACGCCCTTTTGGGCCAGTCCCTTCTTTAGGTCATTGATAGCAGTGGTCATAATGCCTCTTGCCGAGGCCTTAAAGGCGTCCCACACCACCAACGTCGAAGCCGATCCCCTATTTTCTTGAAAGAAAACGTTCCACTTGTCGAGAAAGTAAGGAGGAGGCGGCGGATTTTTAGCCAAAAGGATTCAACCGCCACTTAGTTCTGGGGGGTAAGTTATCCAACCTAAGTCTCAGCAGACCTGGAGCATGGTCAGATATAGATCTAGGTAAGTATGTTACAGACTCAACAATCGGAATCAGTGTAGACTGAAGCAGCATAAGATCTATACGCGATAGCGCATTGAATTGGGGAGTGAAGCACGAATACGTACGTGCCGTTGGATGGTAGGCGCGCCAGGCATCGACAATACCAAACTCTGCCAGCAATAACTGCAAGGAGGAGGGTGCAATGTCCCCGGAATATTGGCCAGCCGGGTCAAAGCGGTCCAGGGATCTATCCCACAAACAGTTAAAATCTCCCAGCCATACAGTGGGTGTAGAGGGATAGGAGGCTATGTGGCCCAGGACCTCCCTAATAATAACTGAAGAATAAGGAGGAGGGACATAAATACCTATTAAGAGAAATGGGGCATGAAATATATGGCACACTAACAGGATGTACCTACCATCTGCGTCTACTATAGCCCTAGTGAGGCTGAAGCGTACGTTACGGCTGATCAAAATGGATACCCCCCTGGCACAATTCGTGAAGGTTGAGTGAAACGTCCATCCGTACCAGGGGCGACCCAACAATGCTACCCTATCTGGGATCATATGGGTCTCCTGCAGGCAAACAATGTCACATTTACGTGACTTTAGATATTTAAACACCAATGCCCTCTTGATCCTGTCATTGAGCCCCCGCACATTCCAGGTTAGCAAAGTGAGCGTGTTAACTGCCATTGTAAAGCTGTGGAAAGAGGTGCAAATGTGATGTGTGTACCCCAGCCGTGCCATAAATCACCATGACACGTAGAATACCATCGTGATCTTGTGACATACTTGCGAGAAAAGACATAAACCCCAAACAAGTTGTTTCCCCAACCAAACCCACCCCCCCCCACCCACCTACTTCGTTTTCCAATGTACGAAGTGTTGGAGCCCAACAATCCATAACAACAAATTAATATGAACAATAAGGTGAAGGTGTGAACTATTACTAGAGCCGCGAGGCCCCCTCAGGACCAATTAATGTAGCAGGAATGAATCGTAGCCTGTAATCATCGTTAAACTGGAAACCACTGTCTGAGAGAGAGAAAAGGAAAAGAAGAGAGAGGAGAGAAGAAAAGAGGGGGGAGAGAAAAAAAAGTGAAGGGGAGGAAAAAAGAGGGAGGGAGGGGGGAGGTAGAGAAAATATCACAGCATAGCACATAGTAAAATAAAGGCTTATACAATAGCTACAGTTAATTTTGTATCTGCTTTTAACTTTGAGATTCTGCTTTAAATCATATAAACCTATATATTACAGCTCATCTCCCTCTATCATATTACCCTATTTATCACAGAGCTCAGCTTCTCTCCTCTATCATATAACCATATATCACAGAGCTCCGCTCCTCTATCATATAAACCTGTATATCACAGAGCTCAGCTTCTCTCCTCTATCATATAACCCTATATATCACAGAGCACAGCTCCTCTCCTCTATCATATAACCCGTATACACAGAGTCAGCTTCTCTCCTCTATCATAAAACCTATATATCACAGAGCTAGCTCCGCTCCTCTATCATATAACCCTATAATATCACAGAGCTCAGCTCCTCTCCTCTATCATATAACCCTTTATACCACAGAGCTCAGCTTCTCTTCTCTATCATATAACCCTATATATCACAGAGCTCAGCTTCTCTCCCTCTATCATATAACCCTATATATCACAGAGCTCAGCTTCTCTTCTCTATCATATAACCCTATATATCCCAGAGCTCAGCTCCTCTCTTCTATAATATAACCCTATATATCACAGAACTTAGCTCCTCTCCTCTATCATATAATCCTATACATCACAGAGCTCAGCTTCTCTCTGTTTTTCATATAACCCTATATATCACAGAGCTCAGCTTCTCTCCCTCTATCATATATCCCTATATATCACAGAGCTCAGCTTCTCTCCTCTATCATGTAACCCAGTTTTTGTGGACATCAGTAGAAATCATCTTAAAAAGTGGGGGTCCGGCAGAAAATTGCTAGTTGGCTTAGTGTTGTTCACACTGCGATTGTAAACTACTTGTCTTATTCCACAACAGTATCCCACAGTATTTTACAATTGGTTTTCGTTTTTGTTACTTTGGGCAGATTTTGTGATCGGATTCAGCCGATCCATTGACGTCAATAGTACATTTTCTGTTGGTAATCCGATGGAATAATGTACACGTTCCAAGTTTTTTGCAAAGTTGTCAGTTTTGAAATCCTACCTCAGAAAATCCGTGCCATGTAAACTAGCGGTTGTATTTTCTATTGAGGTCTGGGGTCAATTTTCAAGCTGTTACCACATCCAAAATCGGTTATAAAAATAGACTATAAATGCTGGCCGTGTGGACAGGCCCTTATTTGTTCCACCCTAATTTATAGACAAACCAATCAGGGAGGATGTTTTTACCAAGTGTAGAGCAAATGCCGTGAAGTAAAAATGCCATACAATGCCAGTCAAATCAATTCCATGCAAAATTATTTATTAGCTTGAAAATGGGGAATGGAGATTTATGCAACACTAGTTGCTCCACTGAAATTTAAATATTTTCAGGCTTATGGGAAATGGCCTCTCCCTAATCAGGAACTATGCTCCTATCAAGCTACACCGAGAGTCTCTCAACTAGCCAACCAGTACTCCATTCTACACCAATGAGGTGTAAATGTCCTGAAACGGCTTTCTGCAGATAAATATCTGATTGGCTCTTATCCCATTCACATTGCCAGGCTCAGTGAGTTAGATGTGACTAGAGGAACACTACATTCAATTTATGTTGCTACAAGAGTTCAAGCTCATTTCCCATGAGTTTAGAATATATTTAAATTTCTTTTTTTTTATTAAAATTCCGATAGACTTTTATTGAAGAACAAAATGAACACAATAGAGTTCAAACATAATCATGAAGAAGGACTGCATCCATAAGTGGTACAGATCAATAAGCTAAACATGCGGGTTTCCGCACCAGCATAACAAGTTAATCATATGTTGATATCACGAATGTGATTTAAAGCACGTGAAAAAGCTATGTCAGGATAATGGGCCATTAAAGTCACAGTGCCCACTTAATATGATAGCATTTATAAACCATTAGAAAGAAAAAAAATTAAATTATCACCATATATTACAAATACAATGCAACAAAAAACATTAATCACACAGACAGACTAATAACGAACAAGACATAAAGACCATATAAGCAACAATGGGTAAGAGGGGAATAGAAGGGGAGGGAGGGAAGGGGCACAGGGACTGCCCCAGAGCTATATTTAAATTTCAATGGAGCAACTAGGAATGTATAAGTCTTCACATATACTGGGTCCTCTCCCTAATGAGGAATTCCTCTCACTTTGCCATCCTGTATTCTACTCTGCACTGATGAGGGGCAAACACCCTGAAACAACTATCTGCAGATAACTGTTTGGCTCTAATCCCTTTCACATTGCAAAGTGCAGTGAGTCAGAAGTGAGTTGAAGCATGTAGTAGGTGGCACTGTCATTTTTGAATAAAGTATTTAGTGACACAATCTGTGCGCCTTTATGCGTCAGCAGGGCTAGGGTATGTTCACAAGGCGTGTTGACCCCGTGTTTGCATACGTTTTTAGATGCATGTTTGGATCTATATTTGCAGTGTGATTTAGGCTAAGGCCCCGTTCACACGGCTTATTGCCGACGGATTTGTGCGGCGTATTGAGCGCACAAATACGCCGTGAATACAGGGCGGGGCCGGAGCGCGGCGGGGGCGCCGCTCCCGGCCCCAAAGACAAAGCATTGGTTAAGGCGCGTCCCGCCCGTAAATAATGTGCATGTCACTTTCTTCCCTCCGCGGCGATTTGCGAGCGGGGAGGAAACGACGGTTCCACTGTTTCAAAGAGAGCAGTGGATTACGTAAAATTGATGCCCGACGGATTGGCGCCGTATTTAAGCGCAAATCCGGCGCGGAATACGGCGCCAATCTGTCGGCAAATAAGCCGTGTGAACGGGGGCCTATGTTCACACAGCGTATTGGGGTGCGTACTGTACGCGCTGCAATACGGTGGTTGTTTTGAAAGCACACGCTGATTAGCGCGTACTTCCAAAGTGGGGGCGGGGGCACTCACACGCATTGTCAGCGGCGCTTAAGCGCCAAACACAATTGACCTGTTACTTTCTCCCCAGACGTACAATACGATCGTATCGTACACCTGGGGAGACGACGCGTAATTCATAGCTCTCTATGAGAACCGTAGATTACTGTAATTGCGGCGCGCATTTTGCCGCGTGTAAATCACAAATACACAACAAAATACGCACCTCATTTACGTTGTGTGAACATACCCTTACATTGCTTTCAATGTAAAACAAGCATCAGTGTTCAGACGAGTGATCGCCGATGCGTGTTTTACATTCGTCTGTCTGATGCGCCTTTTGGATCCGTACATAGAATTGTCATGTCAATTCTTGATTCAAAATATGCAGCAGGCGCCTTATTTAAAATTATTGGGTGCATTTCTGCTTCAGCCAAATACGCATCCAAACATGCACCTGCGTGTTAGATGCGTCTTGGATGCGATCGACGCAGCACTTTTGGATGCGGTTTTTGGATCCAACACGCTGTGTGAACATCCCCTTAGTTCAGTCAGACTTTGGTGCAGTCTGATTCACTTGACTGCTGTTTTGATGGATTTCAGAGGAAGTTAATTGCCATTTTTTCTGTTGCCAATTGCATGCAACATAACACAACCTACAAATACTCTTAGGACTTGTCCCCACGGCACGGGTTTGCAGCCGGTTTTACAGACAGTTTTCGGTTTTGAAAACCGTCTGCAAACCGGCTGACAAACTTTAAAATGGACCGGCTATGGACAACCCGCGCAGCGGTCCCCACTGCACGAGTTTTCCGCCTGGCATTTTTTCAGACCACCGGCGGTCCGAAAAACATAAAACATGTTCATTCTTCTGCCCGATTTTCGGGCGGAACATGAACAGGTCAATGCGAAGGGGGAGGGCTTTTCTCTGCAAACCGTGGAGAAAAGCCGTCCCCCTGCGGCCGTGTGCACAGCTGCAAAAACAGAGCAAATACCGGTTGGATAAACCGACCGGTATTTGTCTTTGTCGTGGGGACGTGCCCTAAGGCTAGGACCACACAGCATTAGACAAAAATCTCAGAAAAAACAAATCCTAAAACTTTTCATAAAACTGAGTTTTTTGTCAATTTCTTCTCAAAAACCGCCGAAAAAACTGTCTTTTTTTTTTGGCGGTTTTATTTTTTTGTGGGTTTTTTTTTGCAGAGCTTTCTGGACGTTTTTTGAATGGTTTTCAGTCAGTACAATATTAACCACCTGGGTGGTTTTTCAGCAGAAAAACTGCCAAAATATGGAAATAGTGGCAAAAAAGTGACTATTCGGCCAAAACCCGTCTACATACTTCTGTAGTAATTTTCTGCTGGACACAGTCCGTTTTTACATCATGTTCCTAAAACCGCGGGCCCCAGAAAATGATCAGAAAAAAACGACCTGTGTAGACTACAGGTCATTGTCTTTTGTATTAAAGTGTATGTGATTGTTATTCAGTCGGATTTTCAGCAGTTTCAAAATACCAAAACCACCGAAAATCCAACTTTTTTTGTGTGCTTTGTAGACATAGCCTTACTATTAAATACATTTTGCTTGAGATAGAGGCAAGCGTCTGCGACTTTTCTTATGACTGGTAATCTCGCAGTAAAAGTCGGTGGGTGACCTACCCAAAGCCCAACAAGCATAGTCATCAGTATAGTGGTCATTATTGTTGCCTTTTAGACAATAGATCTGACTCTTTTTGTTTTTATCATAACCGGCAATGTTGTCATGATTTTGAAACATCACTAGTTTTTTTTAATAAATAGTTATCTTCTTGGATTTATTGCTCTCTGTCACTTTACCTCATAAGTTATAATGAAGGTGGCTGTTCTGTAGGATCATCAGTCTTCTCTCTCTCTGTTTCCTATCCGTACGCTGCAGAGTATTGACGTGCAAATGTACTTTGTGTACTTGGCATGAGCCGGAGTCCAGCGCGCTGAGTTATAGGCTGTCCCCTCGTTCCACTCCCTCTGCGGTTTCCATGTGGCTCTTCAATCCTACGAATACTTCACCCCTTGGGGCTCCCTCTAACTCCCCTGAAGAAACATCTGCTCCTCATTGCAGTGGTTTAACTCTGAATTTGTTGTTGTTTTCTGTTAAATGTGTAGTGCGCTGTAAGGCCTCGTTCACACGGCTTATTTCTGAACGGATTTGCCGCCGTATTTACGATGGTAAATCCGTTCCGAAATCAGTTACAAATAAGTAACCGGCCATTTACTATTGCTTTCAATGGGAAATACATGTCGTCGTTCAGACGACACGTATTTCTGAGCCGTATTGACGCTGCGGATTTGCGGCCGCAAAACGGCCGGAAAAACAATTAACCTGTCAATTATTGTGCCGGATTTCGCGACGGATTCACCCCATATAATGAATGGGGATTGTAAATCCGTCGCGAAATACATGCCACACTAAGTGACACTTATTTCCAACTGATTTTCAACTGATTTCGGAACGTATTTACGTTCGGCAATCCGACGTAAATACGTTCTGAAATAAGCCGTGTGAACGAGCACTAAAAGAGAAAACAGGCGCACCTCGTGTAACACTGTGAGGTTAAACAGCAGTAATGGGGGGTGGGGGAGGTAATGAAAACCGCTCCCCTTTTGTGGTTGTACAGGATGGTACAACTCATATAGATGGCATCAAAAGATAATCAATGAGCAGCCTGGTTCCGTAAATGTCTCAGGGAATCCACCGCACTGCAACTGATTCGCTGGGTATATAGTAGCCTTTCATCCGAGTCTATTGGATGAGGTATATAATATGGACCTATGGTGGCGCTCTAGCAGTAGGTATGCAAACCAAAATAATAAAGTTTTTAGCTGAAGCTGACAAAATAGGAAACCGGGAAACGCCCCAATTATGTCCGTTTTAATTTCAGCAAGTGACAGTCATTAAAAAACACAAAATATAGAGCATAAAAGAAATGAGAACAAAACAACTACGCGTTTCGCACAGTCACATGCCATCATTGCACCTAAGGAAGCGCTGCATGGGCCCGTGTAAAACACGTAGTTCTTTTATTCTTATTTCTTTTATGCTTTATATTTTCTGTCTTTTAATGACTTTTACCTGCTGAAATTAAAACGGAAATAATTTATTTGACCTTATTATTTAACTTTATTAAAAGACATAAGATATAAAGCATACAAGAAATAAGAACAAAAGAACTACGCGTTTCACACGGGCATATGCCATCATTGCACCTAAGGAAGCATGACGTGCCCGTGCGAAATGCGTAGTTCTTTTGTTCTTATTTAATTTATGCTTTATATTTTATGTCTTTTAATGACTGTCACTTGCTGAAATTAAAACTAACATAATTTATTTGGGATGTTTCCCGGTTCCTATTTTGTCAGCTTCAGCTAAAAACTTTATTATTTTTCGGTTTGCAAACCCACTGCTAGAGCGCCACCCTAGGTCCGTATTATATACCTCATCCAATACACGCGGATGAAAGAAGATTGTTTTTTTCTGTTAAATCAGCAAATGAGTTAGGAGATAGATTTTGTGTAAAAAAAAAAAATAGAGAAGTGGATAAAAAACAGTCGGGCGAATAGAAACTAGGTCCAAAGAAAAGTAATGAGGTGAACAGGCAGAAATCTGAGGAAGCAAGTCAATGTCTTGTGAAATCTATACCAGTCTGAACACAAAGCCACAAATCTCTTCAGTGCTGCCGCAAAAACTCAGCACCCACCACAATTTACTGACAGAACGAGCACACACAATGGCTGCAAATAACTGCCTGCATTTGGGTTAAGATATAATTGTATATTGGTTTTGTAATTCCAGACCAAGGGGCTGAAAGGATCGATATAAGATCCTTATATGCCGTAATTACCGAGCAAGACGAAGGGAGGAAACCATTATTTTTGGTAAAGGAACTATTCATCTTCGCTTGGATTCTTTTAAGCCTGGTAAATGTTTCATGGTGGAGACAAAAATGTATTCTGCAGGGAAAGGAAATAGAGTAGATGCAATACCTGCAGAAAATTTGGAGTTTGTGATTTCGAGAAGTATAGATGTTTATACATGAGTTTCCGGAGGTCGGGGAAGAGTATGTAAATATCCGCGTGCCTCCGGGCCTGCTCAGTGGCTCCGACAGTTGTTCCCAACATTACGCACTTTAATGCATCTATAAATCTTACCCGCCAAGTTTTTATTTCTGTAATCAGCTGAACACAAAGCAGAGGTAACACAAATCAGGTAGCTAGACCGTCTACTGTCTTTTTATATCGTCACTTAAATCCTTAAAGCAAATTCCACCCAATGAAGCCGGCATTATGCGCACTTTACCATAGACGCTTTACTTAAAACCACCACTGGCTGCAGAAATGAAATGCAGCATCACCACAAATGTACCTGAACATGGAAATATTTCTGAATGGTCTCTCATACTTCTGATATATAGGCAGCCCCCGGGTTATGAACGGGGTAGGGACTATAGGTTTGTTCTTAAAGGGGTTGTCTCGCTACAGGGGTTGCTTTTTATGTTAAAGCAGTTGTCTCATTAATAGCTTTCAGCCTCTGTCTGTGAATGGGAGTTGAATTGAGGGGCGTGCTAGCTTCTCTGCCTCTTCCCCACTCCCTCTTCCCCCCTCCCCTCAGCACACAGGCAGCAATCCCGGATAGCTGCCAGAGTTAACCAGTGTGTGCCTGCCTAGAGAGGTCTTGTATTGCTCAATAGTGTTCTAAATACCTCTGCTTAGCTTTCATATCTCCACATCTCCAGCAACAAAAACAATCTTCTGTCAGAACAGTGGCAGTGGAATCAAACGTTTACTCTAGGATGTGTCCCTGAGTAGCAGACAGCATGAACGTTCTACCAATCTGTATTGTATTAATTATATGTTACAGCTCCCGAATCATAGATTAATGTAACAAATCAGGGTCCATGCTGCTGATTTCCAACATCTATTGATCAGCACTCATCTACTGCTCAATTGTGTTGATGAGCTGAGGAACCGAGTCACCACAACCAGGGTTAATCCAGGCATGCAGGACATAGAAGCCAGAGTCCTCTCCCTCCCCCTCACAACTTTACACTACTAGAAGCATTCTGTGCGGAGGGCTCTCTGCCCGACCTTCTTCAAAGGCACTGTATGAAGTCATTCAGACCTGACAGCAGTAAGATTAAGGTTCATACAGGTCGTGCTATAGAAATTTGAGAGCTGAAGCACTCCTATGAACAGGGCTAGCTACAAAAATCAGTGACATTTGTAATGAACATATATTGCAAGCTGCTTGTTTTTTAAGATCTTTTAATTAAAACCCATCATTGTATGGGGACAACCCCTTTATAAGGTCTTGCATAAAAAAGTCACTTTCAATATGTGTACATTAACGTGTTCTACCTATTCCTAGATATCCCCTGTTTGGATCTTCCTGATAGGCTGCAGCACTGGTCACTAAGCACGACTGGCTTCTACTGCAGCTAGTAGAAGCCAGTAAACACGCCCTGAATTCAAAGTGAAACCAAGAAAACAGGACTGAGGTAAGATGAATCAATGTAGTGAGACAACTCCTTTAAGTTAAATTTGTGGGTAAGTCAGAACAGGTATATTTATTAAATGTATCTGCAGCACAAAAGGTTTTTTCTTAGTTTCGGAAAGTGCAGGGAAGGGTTTCTACATTCGTTCTGGTGTCTGTGCCCTTGTTAAGAAGATTACACCTCATTTTCACCTCATGTGCTGCTGTGGCATGCTGGAACTTGTTGTTCCACAGCTGCTATCTGCTTGGAACATGGAACTACAAGTGCCAGCATTCCCCATATGTCTCTGTTTGTAACTAGGGGACAGATGTAAGTCACAACAGTGTAAGTTGAGGACTGCCTATGTTCAAATGTCTGGATTTTACTTTTGGAAAAGTCTGACTTATAACGTTCAGCAGAAATGTAAGGCGATACCTTCGATTTCTGACGTTGATTTTTGCTTTAGGGTATGTTCACACGGAGTATCATACACGCTGCAATACGCCGGGTGTTTTGGAGGCACACGCTGATTAGCACGTAATTCCAAAGCACGGGGGGCTGGCACCCGGCCGACCCCATTGACATGCATTGCCAACAACTGACATGTCACATTTCTCCCCCCGGCGTACAATACGATTGTATTGTACGCCCAGGGAGACGACGCGTAATTCATAGTTCTCTATGAGAGTTATGAATTACCATAATTTCGGCATATAAAGCACAATATGTGGTGAAATACGCGCACAATTACGCTTACAAATAAGCCGTGTGAACATACCCTTACCGAGGCGTTTTTTGCCTCTGATTTGGACACAGGTTAGCCCTATTTTATTGGGGCTAACACGTCAGTCCTGTCGGAGCTGAGTCTGGCCAAGATCTGCTCAAAAGAATGGACATGTGCATTCTTTTTTTCCTCGCAGCAGGGATTTGACATTTGTTGTGTGGGGAATCTGCGCTGCACTTCACTGTGTGAACTACGGCGCAGACTGGATATTCAAATCAATAGCCATTGGAATAGCCGAAGTTTTCAATGAGGGATCCAAATGCAGGATCTGCACTGAATTCCTCATAAAAATCCGTCATGTAAAAAATATACCATTATACCTATGCTAGCACTATCATATGAGTTACATAGGTTGGAAAAGTAATCCGGTCCATCAAGTTCACATTTCTCATCAAAGGCATATCTTTAATTACTAGATTAATTTTAAGCCACAATACCATGTGTTACTAGATCAGCCATTCACCCTTTTTCACATGCCGACATAGGGCCACATGTATGAAAACTGTCTAGATCTAAAACTCACTTTGTTGCCCATAGCAACCAATCGGAGCGCCCCTTTCATTTCATATTGTGCTCCGAAAAAATGTAAGGGGCGCTCAGATTGGTTGCTATGGGAAATAAAGGGAGTTTTAGACCTATTCAGTTTTCATACATGTGGCCCATAGTGTCCGTCATTGATGCATCTTGGGAAGGGCATTTCATAGTATAGTTAGGGCTTGTTCAACGGCGATTTTGGATCAGTGTTGGATCCGAAAATCGCATTCAAAGACGCAGTGGTCATTGCATCCTAAACGGATCCAACACGTGTCCATCATGCAGCTGTGTGTTTGGATGCGTGTTGGATGCAGCAGGATCGCACCCTATAGTTTATTTTAGGGCTCCTGCTGCGTCTTTCGGACCAAAAATTGACATGTCAATTCTTGGAATGGATCCGAAAGACGCAGTGAGACACGCATTGCCGATCACTCGTGTGAACGCAGATGCGTGTTTCACGTTAAAAGCAATGTAAATCACATTGCTCATTATTAGATACGTGTTTTGGTCCATCTAGGGTCCGACAGACGGATCCAAACACGTATCTAAAAGCGCATGTTCACATGGACCCAAAACGCCGTGTGATCATACCCTTACTGTAAGGAACTCTTTCCTGTTTTAAAGGACCACTACAGTTTTCTTTTTTCCTTTACTTCATTAGAGATTTCTTTTAGGCAATGTTCACACGGCTTATTGCCGGCGTAATTGCGGGGACGGATTTCGCCCCGCAATTACACCGGCAGCCTTGCAGGGGGTGGCGGGGCGGGGGCCAGCAGCTCGTCGGCCCCATAGACATTCATTATTCACGGCGCGTATACGCCGTAAATAATGTGCATGTCACTTTCTCCCCGCGCGGCGGATTCGCCGAGCGGGGAGAAGAGACGGAATCCATAGTTTTCTATGAGAACTGTGGATTACCGTAGTTACTGGGATGGATTGGAGCCGTACTGCAGCGCAAATACGGCGCGCAATACGGCTCCAATCTGTCCCAGAATAAGCCGTGTGAACGAGGCCTTAGTTACACAGTAGTGCCAGTAATGTCGCTTACCTGCAGCTGCACACAGGATCACTTACTGCTGTTATGTGTCCTAAACTCTCAGTTGCTGAAACACAGCGTGATTGCGTGACCGAGAAGTGAATCTCTCTATGCATTTGTAGGAGAGGTTCAAAGTCAGAATACATAGAGAGCCAGACCCCGTGTCAGCATCAAAAGCACAGTGTGCATCAGCCAGAGTGCAGGTCATGTGAACTAACAGAGACTTTTGCATCAGCCAGAAAACCTACAGTGTACCTGAAAGCAATTTCAAATAAACTAGAAAAAAAGTTTTAAAAAAAAAACTATAGTGGCCCTTTAATGATTTAATTACCTTTCCCCCAGGTGGAATGAATTGACCCTCGTCTATTGTAATGTCCTTGGAAGGAATAATTCATGAATCAGTTTTTTTGTTGTTGTTTCTTACATTATGTATATTTTTACATGTGGAACAAACTCTATGGCACAGTTCAAATGGTTGATTGCCGGCGTAATTGCGGGGACGGATTTTGCCCCACAATTATGCCGGCTGCCGGGCAGCGAGGGCCGCGCAGGGGAGCCGGGGGGGGGGGGGGACATCAGCTCGCCGGCCCAATATACATGCATTGTTCATGGCGCGTACACGCCGTAACTAATGGACATGTCACTTTCTCCCCCCTTGGCGTTTTCGCCGAGTGGGGAGGAGAGATGGGATTACCGTAATGACCGGGACGGATTTCAGCCGTATTGGAGCGCAAATACGGTGCACAGTACGGCTGAAATCCGTGCTCAAATCAGCCGTGTGAACGAGCCCTAAGGCCTGGTTCACACGGCTTATTGCTGGCGTAATTGTGGATTTCGAATTTCGCCCCGCAATTACGCCGGCCGCCGTGCAGCGGGGGCGGGGTCCGGCAGCTCACCGGCCCCATAGACCGTCATTATCACGGCGCGTACGCGCCGTAACTAATTGACATGTCACTTTCTCCCCCCCGCTGCGGATTCGCCGAGCGGGGAGGAGAGACGGAATCCACAGTTCTCTATTTTTGCCGTTTTTTTTGTGCAGCAATGTACAGCACTAATTGCTATGCCTTCCTGCACAAAAAATGCACTGTGTGAAAAGCACGCTAAAGCAGGCATCCCCAAACTGCAGTTCTTCCAGCTGTCGGGAAACTACAACTCCCATCATGCATTTATGTAATCTATAACAGTGGGAATGATGGGAGGTGTAGTTTCCCAACAGCTGGAGGGCCGCAGTCTGAGGATGCCTGCCCTAAAGCAAGGTTTATATCAATGAAGAGATTGAAAAACAAAAATAACGGGGGTGCACCCAACAGACCCCGTTGACTTTAATGGGGTCTGTAGTGTTTCTGTCATAATTTTCTTTGAACTGAAGAAATAGCTCTGCATGAATTGTTTTCATCATTTTTGATGGAATCTGTGACGTCGGTGCCTCACAGAGGCTTTGAATCAGATTTGAACCAAGCTTTAGATGTCTTTTATTCCAGGGCAAAGAAGGCTAATTTTTCTAGACTCAAATTGTAATAAAACTAGTGAAGAAAATCAAGATGTGTCTTAGGGAAGTATATGCTATGTTCTTTATATGAAAACTATAAACAGTCAGCGCAACTCTCTTAGATGAGCATGCCTTTCTGAATAATGTACTGCGAGTGTCCAGAGTAGATGATTTTTCGGCTTTGACCTAGCCTCCTTCTTCAGTTCAGGTGTCACTCTTTAGTACACAGAAGCAGACAACTACAGCTGCTGCCGTACATCCTGCCTGAACTGAGGAAGGCTCTGTTGAAGCCTGAATGTCATCTACTCTGGAAATTATTACAGGACATTATTCGGAGATGTCGGTTTCTCTTGGAGAGCGCCACTGATCATTTTATATTTTCTGAATGTGAATTAAGAATGTTGCATATACTTGCCGAAAACTCATCTTGGACTGCCATGGTTTTCTACACTAGGTGATTTAAAGGGGTTGTCTCGCTACAAGAATTGTTTTTTATGTTAACAATGTTAAAAAAAATCACTTTGCAATATGTGTCCATTAAGTGTCCAGCCTATGTAGACAGATGCCCACACTGTAGATTTTAAGCTTAAAGGGGTTGTCTCACTACAAGGATTGCTTTTTATGTTAAAGATCTTGTAGAATCAAGTCACTTTGCAATATGTGTCCATTAACAGTGTCCTACCTACTCTGAGATATCCCCTCTTGTATGGGCTGCTCCTCAGGTCGCTATAGCTACAGACCTGTTTGATCTCTCCTGATAGGCTGCCAGCACTGGTCGCTATAGCTACAGGCCTGTTTGATCTCTCCCAATAGGCTGCCAGCACTGGTCGCTATAGCTACAAACCTGTTTGATCTCTCCTGATAGGCTATCAGCACTGGTCGCTATAGCTACAGACCTGTTCGATCTCTCCTGATAGGCTGCCAGTGCTGGTTGCTATAGCTAAAGACCTGTTCAATCTCTTCTGATAGGCTGCCAGTGCTGGTTGCTATAACTACAGACCTGTTCGATTTCACCTGATAGACTTCCATTGCTGGTCGCTATAGCTACAGACCTGTTCACTCTCCCCTGATAGGCTGCCAGCACTGGTTGCTATAGCTACAGACCTGTTATCCTCAGCAGCTCATCACTGCAGGGCAGTAGAGGCCAGTAAAGATGCCCCTGAATTAAAAAATGAAACCGAGAAAACAGGACTGAAGTAAGATGAATCGATGTAGTGAGACAACCCCTTTAAGTCTGGCAGTCCTTCCACAGAGCACCTTGACTACAAATTGGAGTGCAACACCGTCCGCCTACTAGTCTAATTATACAAAAGACATCCCATCCCTTATATTAGCCTTTGAACGTTTTCCCGCTTTCCTGACGGACCTTTTGTATGTGTCAGCGACATATGTTATAGCTGCTCAATGTTATAGCTGCTTGGTATAAGCAAAGAAAATATTCTCTTCCTAGATTTATTATATTCCCCTTCGTGAAACTATTGTGGAGATCTTTTTGAATTCACTGAAAAATACTATACAGGGAAAGTGCAGCTTTAGATCAGTAGATAAATACTCTGATGAGCCAAAACGTTACATGTACTGACACATGAAGTGAAGAATATTGGTTTTTACATGACACTGGCACCTGTCATGGATAGACAGTTCTTGAAGGTGATGGGTTGGAATTAAGAGAAATGGGTAAAAGTAAGGAGTTGAAGGATTTACAACAGCCAAATTATAATTGCTAGACGTCTGGGTTAGAGTATCTCAAAACGACGCCTCTTGTCGGTGCTTCTGGCATGCAGTGGTTAGTACCTACTAAGAAGAGATAACTGGTGACAGGGTCATGGGCACCCAGAGCTCACTGATGTGTGTGGGGAGTTGAGGCTAGCCAACTGGTCTGAATCCACAGAAGAGCTATTGTAGCACAAATTGCTGAAAAAGTTCTTTCCAAGGGTATGTTTACACGGGGTCATTTTGCCACGTATTTTCGCTCTAATACCGGCGAGATGCGCGGCAAAATTACGGTAATCCATAGTTCTCACAGAGAACTATGGATTACGCCTCCTCTCCCCGCGCGTACAGTACGATCCTATTGTACGTGCGGGGAGATAAGTGACATGTCAATTACTTGCGGCGAATACGTATTTGCCGCGAGTCATAAATGTCAATGGGACTGGAAGGCTGCCCCCCCCCCCCGCGCGGGAGTACGCGTGTATTGGCGTGAGCTCCCGAAAGACACAATGTACTGCGGCACATACTGTACACACTGCAGTACCTTGTGTGAACCTAGCCTAAGGCTACGCTCACACGGTGTATTTGCAGGGCGCAATTACGCCGTGTGGCCGGGGGCAGGAGCGGGGAAGGTAGCGGCGGGGGGCCGGCACCTCGCCGGCCCATAGACTTGCATTACCGGCAGCGCATATACGCCGCTGGTAATTCACATGACAATTATCTCCCCGCCCGGCGGCTTCGTCGAGCGGGGAGAGGAGACGGAATCCATAGTTCTCTATGAGAACTGTGGATTACCGTAATGACTGGGACGGATTCCAGCCGTGATTTGCACACTCCGGCGCGTAATTACGGACTGAAATACGTCCAATTTTAAGCCGCTTGAACATGGCCTTACTGTGATAGAAGGGTGTAATATCACAGAGGTCATCGCAGCTTGCTGTGTATGGGACTGTGTAGCCGGAGTCCAGTCAGAGTTCCCATGCTGACCTCTATGTTTAGGCATGTGAGCATCTGTATGGGACCATGGAGCAATAGAAGAAGGACACCTAGTCTGATGGATTACGTTTTCTTTCACATCATGGGGAAGGCCAGGTATTTGTGTGTCATTTACCTGTGGTAAAAATCACACCAGTATATTGTCCTGGGAAACATGGTTCCTGGCATCATGTAGATGTTACCGTGAAGCATACTACCTACCTAAACATTGTTTTAGACCTTTCCTGGACGATTTTTGGCAATGACTCTAATCTGAAGAACAGATTGAAAAGCGCTGCATAAAACGTATCCAAAGGGGGTTGCGTGTTTGGATGCTTTTTTCTGTGCAGCAGAAATGCACCCTATAGTTTTAAATAGGGGGTCTACTGCGTAAAACAGATCAAGATTTGACGTCCGTTCTTTGAACAGATCCGAAAGACGCATGTAAAACCCACATTGGGATTCGGACATCTGAGCGCCGGTGCGTGTTTTACATTGAAACTAATGTAAATCACACTACACATGGTTAGATGCGTGTTTGGGTCCGAAACATGGCTCCAAACACGCATCTAAAAAACACCCTAAGTTCCTTAGGTCTTAGGGTATGTTCACACGCCTGATTTTGACGCTGTTTTTCGAAGCATTTCCTCTCCGAAAACAGCATGAAAACCTCACCTGAAACGCACTTCTTTAGAAGAGGTTTTAGACGCGTTTCTCGGTGCATTTTGTGTGATGTTTTCAACAATTTTTTCACCCTTACAAATTAATAGCCAGGTCAAACAAACGCGGCTAAAATATGTTTCAAGATTTGACTCAACACTTCTTTCTCAGCGCCCAAAACAGCTTTCAAAGAAGCACGTAAAAAACTTACATAGGAATCAATGAAAATGAACTGGGGGCGTTTTTGATGCTGTTTTGGGAGTGGAAACGCTTTGAAAACTGCTTCGAAAACAGCATCCTGTGAACATACCTTTAATCCGATCAAGCACCTATGGAGACTGCTCTTCAAAACTTACAGGATAAGGTCAAAGCATCCTAGAAACGCTCCATCTAAATGAGATCTGGAGTTTTGGAGGCCTCATCAATACTTTGAGTGCTTTGTCATGTTTCTCATTCTTGAACTGTTTTTGCCATCTGGCCGGAGCTATATCCTGCAGAAAGAGGCCACTGCTCCTAGAGATTACCACTGCCATGAAGGGACAGAGTTGGTCTGTGTGATGGTTAGGTCGGTGGTACATGTCAAAGGAACGTCTACATTTTGGCAGGACAAGGGGAACTTGCACAATATCAGTCACGTGGTTTTGCCTAATCATTGGCAATGTTCTTTTTTAGTATAATCTGTTTGACTTTTTCTCCAGCAATTTGACATGATTCTGTCAGTGCCACTGAGGTAAAGGTATTCAGATCCCTGTAATCTGTTGTCAGTCTATCATATCCTGACACCTCTATTAGACGTACATAGGTTGGAGTCTTAAATCTTGACATCTTACACAGCTACAATGACTGCATCTCTTAGGACGGTTTTATTGGGGTGACTTGCATCTGTCCAATAATCCCCTTTAAGGGAAATTTAACAGAGGAATTTTCAAGTAAAGATTAAGAAATGTTCTTGTTATGTTATTGAGTTCACATACTGGCAAAATGAGCTGTATATATATATATATATATATATATATATATATATATATATATATATATATATAAAAGCTAATAATTTGATAGACTAATGTGGAGTGCTTGGGTCTTTGAGATCTGGCAGTATCCATTACACAGCTTTGGCCGTGTCCTTACTAATTTTAGGACCAAGTTTTGATCCTTGGAACTGAACAGGAGCTTTGGAGTGAGGAGGATATATAAATTAAGGGGTCTGAGAAATTTTGTAAGGACTCTTGAGTGTAAAGGAACCCAGTATGAGAAATAAAGATCTTGTTAATGGAAGATGCTTGCAGTTTAGAGACTATTGATTTTGTGATGAATAATAATCATGCGGCTTAGAACTGACAAAATCAAAGAAAACATGGTATATCACTTTTTTTAGACCCCCAAAAAACTGTCTGGTCTGGGGCCTGAAGTTACTTCAAGAGGTTGTCCTATCACAGACATTGATGGCATACCTGTAGGAATGCACTTGCGCAGTCACCCTCCATGCATTTCAATGGGAGTTCTAAGAACAGGTGAATCCAACCGCTCAGTGATATTCGGAATTCTCATTAAAATTAATGGAGAGGGGGCCGCACAAATGTGGTCACTCTTCCGTGCAAAACTGACATTGCGGAGCCTATTGCAGAAATAGTTGTGGGACTCACCTCTAGAACTTGCACCTATATGATCTTGATGTCATAGCCTATCCATGTGCCATTTATATCTGTGATGGGAAAACCCTGTTAAGGGGTCAGGTTTAGGGTCTGAATATATCTGTGCTGCTGTAGAGGCGGGGGACGGCTGCAGATTTTTAGCAGATCTGTAGCAAAGTGCTGTGGAGAAAATGTCAGAGCAGTCTAGTCTGGATAGATCGGAAACATTTAGAACGAATTTGACCTGTAAGTCACTGGATTTATTGAGGATCTGTCACCTATCCTGACATGTTAGTAACTTATTGCACTACCTGTGTTGTGGGGTTTCTCTGTTTAAGGGTATGTTCACACAGCTTATTTGGACACTGCTTTTGGGGAGGTTTTTAGAGCGTTTCCTCTCCCAAATCAGCATCAAAAAAGCTTCCAAAACGCCCCCATTTAATTTAATTGACTCCTATGTAAAACAGCATTCTAGTTTACACACGACAAGGTTTTTATGCGCGTTTTAGACGCTTCTTTGGAAGCTTTTGGGCGCTGAAAAAGAAGCGTCATGTCAATTCTTGAAGCGTTTTCAGCGCTGAAAATCGCCATAGAAATCAATGGAGAGCTTCAAAACCTCTGCGCGTTTTTAGACACGTTTCTCTGTGTGGTTTTGTATGGGTGAAAACAATGTTGAAAACCTTGTCAAAAACCTCATCCAAAACCTCATCCAAAACCTCATCCAAAACCTCTTCTGAGGAAGCGTGTTTCAGGAGAGGTTTTGATGCTTTTTTGGGCACTGAAAAATCAGCATCTAAACAGCATTCAAATAAGCCCTGTGAACATACCCTTACTGCTGGAAATGCACACGTAAGGCCTGACCTACATGGACACTTTTTGTGATGCAACAAGGTCAGGTTCCCACGCTGTCTCTGCTGGTTGCAGACAGAACTACAACCACCTGTGGTGGCCAATAGCTGCACACTTTTGCTGGAAAGATCATAAGTTTCCCCAAAAAAAGAATACGGCCATTGACCACTGTATATGGCTTCCGTTTCGTCTGCATGTGGTAGTTAGTGTGAACCTGGTGTCACAGAAAGTCTTTATGTAGCCCAGGCCTGGATGATACCATTCCTAATATCAAAAGAATTTGTTCCTACATCTCACACCCACAAGTTTCAGTCCTGGATCCAACCCTGATTGTGCCAATAGAACAGGGGTGCACAACTTGTGGCTTCCAGGCTTCGGGACGCAAACATGCTTTGTCTCTCTCCTCATACTTCAGAAATGAATATTTGTCTTTTGACAGCTGCTTTCACCTGATGACACTGTTGGGCTATGTTCACATGGCGTGTTAGGTCCGTGTGAACATATGCTTTTAGATGCGTGTTTAGATCCATCTAGACCGACCCAAACACACATCTAACAATGAGCAGTGTGATTTTACACTGCTCGCAATGTAAAACACACATCAGTGTTCACATGAGTGATTGCAGATGCGTGTATCACTGCATCTTTCGGATCCATTCCAAGAATTGACATGTCAAGACGCAGCAGGAGCCCTATAATAAAGTATAGGGTGCGATCCTGCTGCCTCCAACATGCAGCTGCGTGTTGGATCCGATTGACGCTACGTTTTTGGATGCAATTTTCGGATCCATCACGGTTCCAAAATAGTATCCAAAAATGCTGTGTGAACGGCCCCTTATGGTGGCCATTAAGTTGGTTGCACTGTTCTAGTAGGCATTGTATTGGTGGCACTGTTATGGTGGGCATTGTATTGGTGGCACTGTTATGGTGGGCATTGTATTAGTGGCACTGTTATGGTGGGAATTGTATTGGTGGCACTGTTATGGTAGGCATTGTATTAGTGGCACTGTAGGCATTGGATTTGTGGCACCGTAATTGTAGGCATGGGTTTGGTCGAACTGTTATTGTGGGCATTGTATAAGTGGCAATGTAGGCATTGTATTAGTGGCATCCATTGACGTTTTGGTGCAATTGTATTGGTGGCAACTGTTCCAAAATGGTGTGGGCTTATGTGATAAGTGGGCGAATGTAGGCATTGTATTAGTGGCACTGTTATGGTAGGCATTGTATTGGTGGCACTGTTGTGGTAGGCATTGTATTGGTGGCACTGTTGTGGTAGGCATTGTATTGGTGGCACTGTTATGGTAGGCATTGTTTTGGTGGCACTGTTATGGTGGGCATTGTATAAGTGGCACTGTAGGCATTGTATTAGTGGCACTGTTATGGTAGGCATTGTAATGGTGGCACTGTTATGGTTGGCATTGTATTGGTGGCACTGTTATGGTGGGCATTGTATTGGTGGCACTGTTATGGTGGGTATTGTATTAGTGGCACTGTAGGCATTGTATTAGTGGCACTGTAGGCATTGTATTAGTGGCACTGTTATGGTAGGCATTGTAATGGTGGCACTGTTATGGTGGGCATTGTAATGGTGGCACTGTTATGGTGGGCATTGTAATCATGTGGCATGATTAGTGGTATGGGCATTGTAATTGGTGGCACTGATGTAGGCATTGTATTAGTGGCACTGTTGTGGTAGGCATTTTATTAGTGGCACTGTTATGGTAGGCATTGTAATGGTGGCACTGTTATGGTAGGCATTGTATTGGTGGCACTGTTATGGTGGGCATTGTATTGGTGGCACTGTTATGGTGGGCATTGTATTAGTGGCACTGTTATGGTAGGCATTGTAATGGTGGCACTGTTATGGTGGGCATTGTATTGGTGATGTGGTACTTGCTATTAGTGGCATGTAGGTGGCATTGTATTAGTGGCACTGTTATGGTTGGCATTGTATTGGTGGCACTGTTATGGTGGGCATTGTATTGGTGTCACTGTTATGGTAGGCATTGTATTAGTGGCACGGTTATGGTAGGCATTGTAATGATGGCACTGTTATGGTAGGCATTGTATTGGTGGCACTGTAGGTATTGTTGGTGGGACTGTTATGGGCCCCACATTCTTATCTCTGACAGACCCTAAAGGGGAACCAAGACCTCTCAGTTATTTTGGGTATTTACAATTGAAGAGCTATAGAGATCTCTGACTGCGGCCCCTGGTGGAAGTACAATATCAAAATATGCACCCTTGCACTAGAGCAGGGGTGTCAAACTCGTTTTCACCAGGGGCCACATCAGCCTCACGCCGTAGTTAAAAGGGCCTTAAAGGGCCAACATAATTTTAGAACTGTGTAAATGGAACTCAACCTTATCTGTTACATTTGTACAGTACTGCTATTATAATTAGCCCTTTGAGAGCCACCAGACAGAATATATTGCCCCCCCCCCCTCTCAATAGGTAGATAGGTACATATGACCCTTGTAGGTAGATAAGTGGGTATAAAGCCCCCTGTAGATGACAGTTATATCTGCCCATGTAGGTAGATAGGTATTTGTGCCCCCTGTAGCCAGGTAGTTGCCTCCTGCAGCCCGGTAATATTCCCCATATAGAAAGGGAGATGCCCCACATAGTCCCCCTGTAGCCAGGGAGATGCCCCACCTAGTCCCCTGTAGCCAGGGAGATGCACCACCTAGTCCCCTGTAGCCAGGGAGATGCCCCACATAGTCCCCCTGTAGCCAGGAAGATGCACCACATAGTCCCACTGTAGCCAGGTACATGCCCCACATAGTCCTCTGTAGCCTTGTAGATGCCCCATGTAGCCCCTCTGTAGCCTGGTAGATGCCCCATATGCAAACAAAAACAAGCTTGGTGGCTCACCTGATTCGGGCTGAGTTCACTGTGCTGTAGGACCCGCCAAGAGTATAGTGTTCTGGGGCGTGCCGCCGGCCCAGCGGTGAGCAAACAAATTAAATAGATTTCTGAAGTGCCGATGCAATGCCGGTATACGGGATGCACCGAAAACAACTTCTTTGCCCGGAACACTTAAAACATCCTATTTATTATGACAAATTAAAAAACAGCCATATATATATAAGCCAACCCTATGCACCCAACAGACGCGTTTCAAGCAAAAATGCTCTTGATCACTGCTAACTAGACTGCTGGAGGCTGTCCACATTTAAAACAACACTTCCACCAATCCGGTGGCTGGATGCAGATCACATGGTTATGACACTCAGGAAAGACGGCATGTAAACATATATACAAACAAGAGAGAAACCAGTGAGCAAGGAATAGAGATACATACTGAGGGATTATACTAACCAATACAAGTAAGTTGCAAAACATTATGTACACAATAATAGTGCGGTCTGATTATTCTTTGCATGTGTGTTATAGTAAATAAGATTATATGAATAGTAAATAAGATTATAGTTATAGTGGACTTGACATCTCAAAGAAAAATATGCATAGTACTATTAATTTCGCACAGGTATGATAAAAATAGATGAAAATAAAATTAACGAAAAATGAAAAGAAGAAAATATGAAAATATAAGAATTGACTATCCATATAATGTTTAGATTATTAATATATATAAAGTAAGTCTGTGCGAAAATTCAGACCCTGCGGTGCACGGGTTCCTAGCTTGAGAATCCACATGGCTTCTCTCTGCCTTAGTTTTTTCAACCAATTACCACCTCTATATGGTTTATACACTTGCTCTATTGCATGAAATTTCATACTCGTTAAGTTACCCTGATGATGTTCCAGGAAATGTCTGGCAGCTCCTGACATTTGGCTTTGTAATTTATTGACACTAGCAATATGTTCTGCTATACGCGTCTTAACCTTGCGAATGGTGCTGCCTATGTATTTCTTGTTGCAAATTGTGCAATGTATCATATAGATAACGTGATGGCTGTTACAGTTGAGAAATTGGTGGATTTTGTAATTGTTTGTTTCGTTAGCATCGGTAAATGTATCTGACTTAAGGCTCATTTTGCATACATTGCACCGAGTGCCTCCACAGTGGAAAAATCCTTTTAGTGAAAGCCACGTTTTTTTAGGAAGAATGTTGTTACTTGTAAAAACACTAGGGGATAATATATCTCCCAGTGTTTTGTTTCTTTTGGGAACACACTGTACTCCTTTGTCTAGGATTTTAGCTAGAATTTCGTCTTGGCGTAAAATATTGAGATTTCTATAGAAAATTTTTTGTATTTCATAGAAATTAGTACTGTAATTAGTAGAAAACACTATTTTCTGATCAAAGTGTCTAGTACGAGTGTTGGTCCCTTGTAAGAGCTGTGTTTGATTTTTCATACTGGCTCTCATTTTGGCTTTCTGTAAATCCCTTATATGATAGCCTCTCTGTGTGAGCCTCTGGTCAATAGTTTTATGCACTACTTGGTAGTCCTCTTCTCGAGAACAGATCCTCCTAGCCCTGATGTACTCTCCATAGGGGATGGCTTTAATAGTGCTCGGGGAATGGCAGCTGTTAGCCCTTAGTATGGAATTGCCCGAAATGGGCTTAAGATATAAAGTGGTGACCACTATCCCTAATTCTAGATCGCCTTTTAGGTGGATATCCAGAAAGGGCATATTTAATTTATCCCAAACACCTGTGAATCGGAGATTAAAGGGATTACTGTTGAGATAGTCTAGGAAAGGTTGGATGAGCGCTACATCGTGACCCCAAATGATGAGGAGGTCGTCGATGTAGCGCCCATACCATTGTATACACTCTAAAAGGGGTTGTCCGTACTATAAATGGCATGGTGCTCCCACCATGCCATGGTAAGGTTCGCAAGTGTAGGTGAAAAAGTACCACTCATTGGTGCACCAATCAATTGGAGATAATATACATGATCAAATTTCAAGTAATAAGTCCCCAATAGGTATTCTATTGCAGCCACAATAAATTCCTGTGTGGATTTGGTGTATAAGCTGTGATGTTTCAAATAGTGTGTTACTGCAACTAGCGCTATGTTGTGCGGAATGCTGGAATAGAGACTGATTACATCACAGCTCACCCATGTGTAATTACGTTCCCACGGTTTGTTCTTCATGACTTGTAAGACAGATTTTGTATCTTTTAAATATCCAGGGAGCTTTTGCACTATGGGATGCAAGTGGACATCAACCCAATTGCTAAGCCGCTCAACTAGGGAATCGTTACCTGAGACGATAGACCTAAGCCCAGGAGGGAATGCGTTCTTATGGACTTTAGGGGCTCCATAGAAAACTGGCACTACCGGGTCTCCACCTAAAGGTAAGTTTTTTGTTTTTCAGTTAGAACTCCCAAATTTTCACCGTAACTAAGTAATTTCTCTAATTGTTGTTGGAAACATTTTGTGGGATCCTCTTTTAGTTTGCGGTATGTGGAGACATCCCCAAGTATTTTATGTACCTGTTCATTGTATAGCCCCACGTCCATGACGACTGTAGCTCCCCCCTTGACCGCTTTCTTAATAACCCAGTTTTTATTATCCCTGAGTTCTTTAACTGCTTTTATTTGGGACCATGTTAAGTTGTTCTTATATTTTTTACTTTTATTAAAATAATTATTCCATCCCTTCATATTATTTCTTTTGATGTAGCTGCATGAGATCTCGTTCCATGGTGTTTTCGAAGGCGTCAAGCGCCGCTACTCTCGCTTTAAGGGGATAAAAATCTGGGTTGGGTTGTCTTTGTGTGATATTTGATGTATTATCATTGTCATGTTCGATGGTACTCTCACTATCTAGTTGTTGTAAACAGGACAAGGCTATTTGTTCATTGAATTGTAGGCTGCTAAATTCATTGACCGTGTCATGATCGGACCTAGATGTTGATGGTATGTCTTCAGAGTTGTCCCTAAAGAAATGTTTATTAATGTCCAAGATGGTATTGAATACATCAAAATTACTTGTGGGGGAAAAATTAAGTCCTTGCTGAAGTACATCTAGTTGAGATTGAGATATGACGGCTGGAGTGAGGATTACTACTAGCAAGTCCTGTTGTGTATCTTGTTTTAAGTCCTGTAAATCCGTTTTTTTTGGGGCATATGTCCTTGTAGATTTTCTTGTCCCCGGGTTTTGTAAATTTGTTCCTTTGTCTTTGCCGTTTTTTGACTGATTCTGTGCTTGTGTAAGTTCCTCATTGGTAGCAGTTATAGCTTCTTGTGTTTCAGAATCCGTATTGGCACTGTCAGTGCTGTCTATATCAGAGAAACTTACTGATCTCTTGTAGTTTCTCTTCCATTTTTTCTTCATGATAGATCTAGGATAAATATCTTGTCTTTCTCTAGTGCAGGTGTAAACTTCATTTTTTGAATAATCCTCTAAGTCTCTCGTGTATTTCCTTTTCTTGTTATCCATAATTGTTTGTTCTATATTGTCTAAAGTCTCTTTCAAATGTATCTGCGCCATCTCATACTCTGTAATGCTTTGGAAAACTCTAACTTTTTCTTCTTCTGTTTTCACCTGCATCGTTATCTCTTTAAGCTTTTCCGTCTCATAGTCAATGATCAGTTTAATTAGAGCCAGGGAGCAGTCGGTCAAAATCATGTTCCATTTATTCATGAATTCTTCCGTTGATGCAAACGTTGGAACTTTCTTTAATCTCAATCCCCTCGGGATAATTTTCTTATGATAATAAGTTTTTTATTTTTTCTGATCCCACCAAACTTTTAGCTCCTTGGTCTTGACTTTTTCCAGTTGTATGAAACATTGTTTCCATTCCTTGTTTGCTTCACTTGTAGTATTCAACTCTTGAAAAACTGTTGCCAGTTTAGCTAACCGTTCTGAGCTATCAGTGGTCATTTTGTATCCAATTTGTAGACGCTCAGATATTCCTGTTTGTCAATCTTCAGGTGGCTATATGTATAGTGAAATATTGCATGATAATTTTAGGCTGCGATCCTTAAATTTACAGTATTATTCAGGTGCCCTACGGTGAAAGCACACCAATTTCGGTCTAATGCTGAATGCAAACAAAAAACAAGCTTGGTGGCTCACCTGATTCGGGCTGAGTTCACTGTGCTGTAGGATCCGCCAAGAGTATAGTGTTCTGGGGCGTGCCGCCGGCCCAGCGGTGAGCAAACAAATGAAACAGATTTCTGAAGTGCCGATGCAATGCCGGTATACGGGATGCACCGAAAACAACTTCTTCGCCCGGAACACTTAAAACATACTATTTATTATGACAAATTAAAAAACAGCCATATATACATAAGCCAACCCTATGCACCCAACAGACGCGTTTCGAGCAAAAATGCTCTTGATCACTGCTAACTAGACTGCTGGAGGCTGTCCATATTTAAAACAACACTTCCACCAATCCGGTGGCTGGATGCAGATCACGTGGTTATGACACTCAGGAAAGACGGCATGTAAACATATATACAAACAAGAGAGAAACCAGTGAGCAAGGAATAGAGATACATACTAAGGGATTATACTAACCAATACAAGTAAGTTGCAAAACATTATGTACACAATAATAGTGCGGTCTGATTATTCTTTGCATGTGTGTTATAGTAAATAAGATTATATGAATAGTAAATAAGATTATAGTTATAGTGGACTTGACATCTCAAAGAAAAATATGCATAGTACTATTAATTTCGCACAGGCATGATAAAAATAGATGAAAATAAAATTAACGAAAAATGAAAAGAAGAAAATATGAAAATATAAGAATTGACTATCCATATAATGTTTAGATTATTAATATATATAAAGTAAGTCTGTGCGAAAACTCAGACCCTGCGGTGCACGGGTTCCTAGCTTGAGAATCCACATGGCTTCTCTCTGCCTTAGTTTTTTCAACCAATTACCACCTCTATATGGTTTATACACTTGCTCTATTGCATGAAATTTCATACGAGTTAAGTTACCCTGATGATGTTCCAGGAAATGTCTGGCAGCTCCTGACATTTGGCTTTGTAATTTATTGACACTAGCAATGTGTTCTGCTATACGCGTCTTAACCTTGCGAATGGTGCTGCCTATGTATTTCTTGTTGCAAATTGTGCAATGTATCATATAGATAACGTGATGGCTGTTACAGTTGAGAAGTTGGTGGATTTTGTAATTGTTTGTTTCGTTAGCATCGGTAAATGTATCTGTCTTAAAGGGGATTTGCCGAGACAAAGATTCTTACCTCTCAGCTTAGCCCAGGCAGAATGTCAACAAATCACGCTGAGTCATGAAGCTGCAGTGGAGAGAGGGAGAGGGGAGGGGCGAGTGAGGAATCCAAGGGAGTGTCTCAAAACTTAAGTGAACTAATAAACAGTACAACAGTGGATTCAATACAGCAAGACAGCCTCAGACTGCACTGTCAGGAGAAACCTTATCTGCTAAGAAGCTAATGTAATGTAAACAAATCACGGAGCTGAAAGAGACAGAGACACACACAGACACACACAGCCAGAGCACAGAGCTGCATAAGGGGATCCTGTGACATGTTCACTCAAATAATCAAACTATAACTTGTGAATTCTGTATACAAAAGAGAACACCTATTCTACACAGCAGCTTGAAAGCTTCTTCATGTTCTCTGTCATCAGATAAAGCAGGGATCTAATAACACTACAGCTCGTTATTCTGTATACAAAAGAAAACATATTGCTACCCGGTGCCTTAAAAGACCATTCATTTTGCCTGTCATCAGATAAGAAGTGATTCACGCAAGCGCGGCCTTTCAGCTCCTGGGTCGTGACTAGGGGAAGCTTTGTGGTAACCAAGGGGGATTGAGAAATGCTGTAGCTCTCAGAGTTTTCACTTTTTTAATCACATATATTTAGAAAAGTGATTAAATACCCATTTTGGAGGTTCCCACGTCAACATTACATGGTGGCAAAAACCCTTTAAGGCTCATTTTGCATACATTGCACCGAGTGCCTCCACAGTGGAAAAATCCTTTTAGTGAAAGCCACGTTTTTTTTAGTAAGAATGTTTTTACAAGTAAAAACACTAGGGGATAATATATCTCCCAGTGGTTTGTTTCGTTTGGGAACACACTGTACTCCGGTGTCTAGGATTTTAGCTAGCAGTTCGTCTTGGCGTAAAATATTGAGCTTTCTATAGAAAATTTTTTGTATTTCATGTAGCCCCCCTGTAGCCTGTTAGATGCCCCATATAGCCATGTAGATGCCCCACATAACCCCCCAGTAGCCAGGTAGATGCCCTGGTAGCCATGTAGATGCCCAATATAGCCCCCCAGTAGCCAGGTAGATGCCCCATAGCTCCCCAGTAGCCATGTAGATGTCCCATAGCCCCCCCCCCAGTACCAGTAGCCAGGTAGATGGCCCATAGACCCCCCAGTAGCCAGGTAGATGGCCCATAGCCCCCCAGCACTCAGGTAGATGACCCATAGCCCCCCCAGTACTAGTAGCCAGGTAGATGCCCCATAGCCCCCCAGTAGCCAGGTAGATGCCCCATAGCCCCCCCAATAGCCAGGTAGATGCCCCATAGTCACCCCAGTAGCCACGTAGATGGCCCCATAGTCCCCTCAGTAGTCAGGTAGATGGCCCCATAGTCCTCCCAGTAGTCAGGTAGATTACCCCATAGTCCCCCCCGTACCCAGGTAGATGGCCCCATAGCCCCCCAGTACTAGGTAGATGCCCCATAGCCCCCCCCAGTACCAGTAGCCAGGTAGATGGCCCATAGCCCCCCCAGTACTCAGGTAGATGCCCCATAGCCCCCCCAGTAGCCAGGTAGATGGCCTCATAGTCCCCCCAGTAGTCGGGTAGATGGCCCCATAGTCCCCTCAGTAGTCAGGTAGATGGTCCCATAGTCCCCCCAGTGGTCAGGTAGATGGCCCCATAGTACCCCCAGTAGCCAGGTAGATGGCCCCATAGCCCCCCCAAGTACTTAGGTAGATGCCCCATAGCCCCCCCAGTACTTAGGTAGATGCCCCATAGCCCCCCCCCCCCAGTACCAGTAGCCAGGTAGATGGCCCCATAGTCCCCCAGTAGTCAGGTAGATGGCCCCATAGTCCCCCCAGTAGTCAGGTAGATGGTCCCATAGTCCCACCAGTAGTCAGGTAGATGGCCCCATAGTCCCCCCAGTAGTCAGGTGATGGCCCCATAGTCCCCCCAGTAGTCAGATAGATGGCCCCATAGCCCCCCCAGTACGTAGCAGTTAGATGGCCCCATAGTCCCCCCAGTACTCCGGTAGATGGCCCCATAGTCCCCCAGTAGTCAGGTAGATGGTCCCCATAGTCCCCCAGTAGGTCAGGTAGATGGCCCCATAGTCGTCCCAGTGGTCAGGTAGATGGCCCCATAGTCGTCCCAGTGGTCAGGTAGATGGCCCCATAGTCCATCCAGTGGTCAGGTAGATGGCCCCATAGCCCCCCAGTAGCCATTTAGATGCCTCATATAGCCCCCCCCTCCTATGATTATAAAACAAAAAAAAGTCACTTGCCTCTGGTTGTCCGCCGCTGCCAGGGTCCTGGAGCTGGTGTATGTGTAGCGGCGTGCCGTCACGCCGCTTACGTGCACGCAGCTGCCCTGTCCCCCCGGGGTTTCAGGTAGATCCCCCCAAGTCCTCCCAGTGGTCAGGAAGGGCCCCTAGTCCCCCCAGTGGTCAGTAGATGCCCCATAGCCCCCCCAGGGGCGGTAGATGGCCCATAGCCCCCCCGTAGTCAGGTAGATGACCCATAGCCCCCCCCATCCATTTAGATGCCTCATATAGCCCCCCCCCCCCCCCCCAAAGGTTTATAAAACAAAAAAAAGTTACTTGCCTCCTGGTTTTCCGTGCAGCGCTGCCAGGTCCTGGAGCTGGTGTACGGCACGCCACTTACGCCTGCACGCAGCTCCTGGGGATCTCCTCGGCGGCAGAGGCAGCCGACCGTGGAGACCCAGCGTCACAGGGGGCGTGAGTAAAGCGGCGCATCACGCCTCCTGCGCCGCCGTATGTACAGCGCTCACAGACCGTCGTACATACAAAGGGAGAAGGTAGGAGGGAAACGATCCCTCCTGCCTTCTTCCTGTACCTGCAGCTGCACCGAGCGTGCACCTGCCGACTGCCTATGCGCGGCTCAGCTGCGCGGAGTCAGGGAGATCACGGCAGGCCAGAAAACACAAGACCGGGGGCCGGATGTGGCCTGCGGGCCTCGTGTTTGACACCCGTGCACTAGAGGATGGAGGGGTCACCCATTCTGCAAATGCAGTCGTGTGTAGGACAGCACATGCTTCTACATCCTGACTAAATATGATATTTAAAGTCATGGGCCCATGTGATGCACACATAATATGTCAGACTGCCCACCACTCCTTAGGCTGGGTTCACATGTTGCATTACTGCATGCATGTTTTTATACACACACACATTTGGTTTTATAAGTAACTCTAGTTTGGAAAACAGGTGAAATGTGGCTTAATAATAAAAAAAAAAAAAAAGTGTTTTTGATGCACCTGAAAAAATGCAAGGTGTGAATGCAGCCTTTCAGCCCTGCATTTTCCCCTCATTGATGGTCGGTGACTTATTGCTTCCACCTCCCACATCTTTTCAGCCATGTAAAGGTTAAAACTCTTGTTCCTTTCTCTTCTTCATTCCGTTTACCAGATTGCAGCATTTTACCGGCAATAACGTGTAATTTTCTCAGCAATTTAAATTAATAATACTTCCAAGTGAAAAGTCAGTTACAGACCAGGATACAAGAATAGAAACTTGTTGCTATAACTAGCAACCTTTAATTGCTCCCATTTTGCCGAGCTCGCTTTAAGAGCCTGATCCCGGTTTTTCTGCTGAAAGGTTAAAATCAGCCATTTATAAAGACTAAGGAAACATTCATTTGGTAAAGATAAATGTCCTCCACAGTAGACGGTGGATTTCCATCTGCATGGCCTTCATAACAGAACTGCTGAAATCATGTCTATAGAAAGGTAAGCATACTAGATTGCACATTATCCCAAGAGAACAATAGGAAGGTACATAACACATTAGGACTACTTACCCCTCACTGAGGAAGGGAGAGCACTCACCAGCACAGCAGTTATTACACCAATATATTCATATCGCACTAGTCCCTGGAGGACTGTAAAGATAATTACCATTGTCGTCATTTTAAGTATGAGCTTTTTCCTCTAAGCATGTGGAGCAATGTGAAGTTTATGTAGTTGTTTGTTGGATGCATTCAAGAGCTCTTCACCTTTAGTAAATCTTGTACATTCGAGTTGTGCTCCCATACCTTAGCTTGGTGGCAATAACAAATTGAGGTCATACAAGACTTATAGCCATGGCGTGAGCTCCAATATCGCATCTGACTAGCTCCATTTACCACTGCGGGGTGCGATGCCTGCCCCGTAACCTCATTCTAGATTTGATCATAAGTCATTGCTTTTCTTTTCTACCCATGTAGCTCTTATAGAAAATGTCCAGCTGTTAGTTTGCTGGTGTCGACGAGAATACACAACAAAAGCCCAAGCACCATAAATAACAACCACCCAACTAAGACTTTTTTTTTTACAAGGTATATATACCGTATATACTCGAGTATAAGCCGACCTGAATATAAGCCGAGGGCCCCTACTTTTGCCACAAAAAACTGGGTAAACTTATTGACTCGAGTAGCCTAGAGTGGAAAATGCAGCGGCTACTGGTGAATTTCAAAAATAAAAATGGATACCAATATCATTACATAGGGTGGTATAGGTAGTTTAATGTCCCCCATAGGCAGTTATAGGCAAGTATATGTCCTCCATAAGCAGGTATATGTCCCCCATAGGCATGTTATAGGCAGGTATATGTCCTTATAGGCAGGTTATAGGCAGGTATATGTCTTTATAGGCAGGTATATGTCCTTAAAGGCAGGTATATGTCCCTATAGGTAGGTATATGTCCCTATAGGCAGGTTATAGGCAGGTATATGTCCTTATAGCAGTAAAGTCCTAAGGCAGGTTTAGCAGGTATGTCCTAGCACTATATGTCCCCATATGCTTATAGGCAAGTTATAGGCAGAACAAAACTGAGGATAGTTGAGACCATCACTGTTCAGAAGGGAAGGGCTCTGAAGAGTGATATAAGGCAGGGGTCTGATGGCTGCTAGCATTAGGAAACAAACAGAAGACTGGGGGAGACGGCAAACCTTGGCAGCGCCGGAACAGAGGCGAGTCTTAGGGCCTGTCCCCACGGCACAGTTTTTCAGTCAGATTTACAGACGGTTTTTGGATTTGAAAGCATCTGTAAACCAACTATAAACCTTTTATATTAAGTTAAATAGAAAATCCGGGCAGCAGTCCCCACCGCACGGATTTTCCGTCGGACGTTTTTTTACACCGCCAGCAGTCTGAAAAACTTAGAACATGTTCATTCCTCCAGCCAACCGCCAACCGCAGACAAAAGCCGTCCCTCTGCGTGCCAAAAAGACGCCAAATACCGGTCAGTATTTCCCAACCGGTTTTTGGTCTTTGCCGTGTAAACGCACCTTTAGTGTTTTTTCTAACTGCAGCACCAGCATAGATTAATTCATATAAATGAAAGCGGACAACCCCTCTAATTCTTCCATACTTCCTTGCTCCATTTATAGTCATAACTAACTGCACCTTTTTCTGTGTCTGGAGATGGGACACTTAGTTGTTGGACTCTATTGCAGTTTTCAAGCAATGGTTACATTTAAGGGCTCAAAAATCACATCTTGAAGGCTAGGGAATTATCTCACCTTGTTCTGAGAGAGGCCAGGAAATGAAATGACAAGGTGGTCAGAAATCATCTCCACCGTATGCTTTGGGGACCCGGCATCCACACTGACCAGCAGATCAGAGGCCAAGTTGTGTAATACCCTGTAAGTCATGGTTAAACGGCATCTCTGTGATTGATCCAGGAACGGGTTAAATGTGTGCACGTTGTATTGGGTAACAAATTTCTGTTGCGAGACTCTTAAAAAGGCAAAAATAAAAAAAATCAATAAAAGACATGGCGTGGAGATTATTTTCTCTGGTGCCGCCGCTCGCAGCTCCTCAATCGATCCCCTCCGACTCCCAAAGTTATTTAGAAAGTTGAAGAAATAATTGTTTGGAACCTGTTTTTTCACCCTCGCTTGAGAGGTACTAAATATTGAGCGATGCAAGATGTGCGTCCTCTGGAAATTGTGACAATCAGCAGCTTGGGGTCTGGTAGCAAAGCCGAGAAATATTAATTATTTTTTGCTTGTAGCTCTTAGAAACCCAGTGGTATTTGTGGAGAGAAACATCTAAGAGAGAGACGCTTTAATAGCGTTGGAGAGATTGCTAGAAATATAGCAGAGGAACTGGGGAATATATTTGCAAAGCCTATCTGGAAAGGATGATCATGTAATATCCCTACAGGTATGAATGGACATGTGTAAAGATCTATGTTTGTAAAAATTATATCTATTATATATATGTGTGTGTGTATATTATATATATTTTTATATATATTTATTTATATATATATATATATATATATTATATATATATATATATATATCCCATTGCCCAGCGAATTCATTTCAAGCTACTAACCATGACCTACAATGCTCTCCATGACCTCGCCCCTCCATACATCTCTGCCCTAATTTCCAAATATCTCCCCCACGCACTCTCCGCTCCTCACAGGACCTTCTCCTCTGCTCTCCCCTTATCAGCTCCTCACACAACCGTCTCCAAGACTTCTCCCGTGCTTCACCCACACTCTGGAACTCACTGCCCCCAACACATCAGACTCTCCTCCACTTTCACCAGCTTCAAAAGCAACCTGATAACCCATTTCTTCAGGCTTACCTATAACCTTCACTAAACTTGTCACTACTTCCTCCACAGACATGTCTGCCCTCACCTCCTGTCTCTTTCCCCCTCCTTGTATATTGTAAGCCCTCGCGGGTAGGGTCCTCTCTCCCTCTGTCGTGCCAATTGTCATTATCCCTTATCACTGTACTCGTTTGACTTATGTAATGTATGTAACCCCCTCGAATGTACAGTGCCCTGGAATCAATGGCGCTTTAAAATAAATAATAATATATAATATATATATATATATATATTGTCATAGGGAACCATCATCAATGATCTGAATTACTGGTGCTCCTCAAGCTTCGGCATAGGATGTAAGGAATCTGTGGGAGAGATCAGAAGACACACAGGGCTGAGGCCCTTCAGGGGCTTCCTTTTATACTTCTTATTCTCCATCTTGAATCCCATTAGGTATTTTTGATGGTTTTAATACAAATTGTGTCCCTTTAACCCCTTCCTGACGGAGCCTTTTATTTTTTTTTTGTCACGCTCATTTTTCCCTCCTCGCCTTCCAAGAGCCCTAACTTTTTTATTTTTCAACCGACAAATGAGGGCTTTTATTTTGCGGGACAAGATGTACTTTCTAATGGTGTCATTCATCGTACCATCAAATATACTGGGAAACTGTAAAGAAACTTCTAAATGGGGCAAAATGTGCAAAAAACGTACTTGTGCCATGTTTAGGGGGAGTTTTGTTTTTACGACGTTCACCCTCCAGTATAAATGATGTGTTGTCTGTATTTTACAGGTTGATATGAATCTGGCAATACCAAACATGTATGTTTTGGTACTGTAAAAAAATTCAAGACATTTTCTTTTTTTGAAATTTGAATACTAACACCTACAGACTTGAGTGAGGGGGCATTGTTTTGCGGGCTGAAGTGTACTTTTTATTGGTACCAGTTTGGGATACATGCGACTTTTTTGATTACATTTGTTCCAATCTTTAGGAGACTTTAAATGACCAAACAAACACAATTTGGGCACTTGGAATTTTTCTTTCTTCTACGGTGTTCAGCATACGAGATAAATGATATTATATTTTAATAGATCGGATTTTTTTAGATTTTAGATTTTTTTTTATTTGTAAAATGGCAAAATAGGGGTGATTTGAACTTTAAATATTTTTTTTACACTTTAAAATATTTTTTTTTTACTTAGAGTTCCAATAGGGTACTTCCCCACTAGGGGGGCGCGATCATTTATACAGCCTAATGCATTGTATTACAATACATTAGGCGGTTTTGAAACAGAAAACATGGCAGCGATGGAAGCCTTCACAAGGCTTCCAGCTGTAATGTTAAGCCATCTGGGCCCCACGATTTCACTGCGGAGGCCCCGATCGGAGTGAGGAACGGTGCGCGGCACTATTTCTCATTGAGTTAGACGCCGCAGCACTGTGGGGAAAGGCATGGTGATGTCAAGCCTGCTGTGTCACATGATATCCAGTTCAAACACATCATACCTGCCCCCTATTGAGCAAACTGAGAGCTAAAGCAGGACAAACTAAGCTTGAAATGCCTTCATTGTAAAACTCCTTTCACAAAAATGAAAACAAAATGGTAAAGCCTTGTGTGTACAACTTCATACACCCTGTGATTCAATAACTTGTTGATTTACCTTTAGCAGCAAAAAAGTCATTTTGGTCTTCTACTTTATTCTGAAGGAATTTTCACCTACTTTGCTTCACATTGTTGCTTCAGAATATCGAGATCATGGGCATTCGTTTCTGCACAGCTCGTTACGAGCCAACCTCAGTGGAACAGGGAGATGGTCGCACCTGTATAGTTTTCCCTGTTCATTTCTGTGGGATTTCTGTACATAGATATAAAAGGGCAAGAGCTGCACAGGTGTGGCCATCTCCCCATTCCCTGAGGCCGGCTCTTACAGAGCTATAAGCTGGCCCTAAAGAGGATTTTATCAGACGGCAAAACCCCTTTAAGGTCCCCGCACAGCATTTTAATTGGATTGGACTGTGATGAGACCATTCCAGCCTCTTGATTCTTTTCTTTTTCAACCCTGTAGTTGTAGATTTCATGCTGTGCTTGGGATCATTGTCCTGTTGGGTGACCCAGTTTTGGCCAAGCTATAGCAGTTGGATAGACGGCCCCACATTTGACTTTAGAATACGCTGGTGTACAGGGGAGTTTGTCTCCAATTTAAGGTGCCCAGGTCCTGTGTTGGCCAAACAAGCCCTAAGAATAAAGTCTCCATGGGGATACTCTGCATTGAGTCTCACAGCAATGGTATAATGTAGTATCTCATGGTAGTAACAATACTATGCATTGAGTCTCACAGCAATGTTATAATGTAGTATCTCATGGTAGTAACAATACTATGCATTGAGTCTCACAGCAATGGTATAATGTAGTATCTCATGGTAGTAACAATCTATGCTTTAGCTCACCTAATGAAATGGATCATGGTTAAATTCTGCATGGAAGGTTAACGCATACATGGTATACCTTCATTGGTGACATTTATTGTGTTACTAGGTGTATTTGAGAGTCCACAGCAATGTTTAAAGAACCTGGGTGACATGCCTACAAGAAGGTGTGTGGTTAAATGTTCTCAAGGAACAACCATCATGGTTTCTGCTGGTGCATAGTTGTGAATGGTTGTTTGTGAGAGCCACACAGCTTGTTTGTTCGGGGAGCCTACATGACGGATGGCTGGTTCTCAATGGATTATCATAACAACCAGCTGTAAGTTTTGCTGAAAGCAGCCTGGCATTTGTGAAAGGTCATCTTCTGACATGAGGAAGACAAACACTCCTGCTCCTTCTCTTCCCGCCAGGCACAAGGGGATACGTATGGTAGAGCTACTCAATCCTTTGTACAAACTCTCTCCCTAGCACTCCATCTCAGCTCTTTTCTAGGTAAGTAAACTTGCTGGGTAGTGTTGGCTGTGAACTCTGGGTCTCCATATGTTTAACCCTTTGTAATATAGAAACATTTTTAATGACCTTTAAGACCATGTTAACATACAAACATCTGTGTGTGACTAGTTGGTGGCTGTGGGTTAGATTCTGCTCTAATGTCAGGTCAATGTAATTTCTAAAAGGTCTTGTGAGTACAACAGAACACACCTGTAAGAAATATAGGTAGGAAATAATATATTTAGTAACAGATCTATGATTACCATGAGTATTTGTTGAGTTGAGGGTCATTGAATATCCTGGCTTAATATTAATGTATCTCTAGTTTTATCAGAAATATTAAAGGGGTTTTGCCACAATCTAATGTTGACATGGGATCCTCCAAAATGGGTATTTAATTACTTTTCTAAATATACGTCATCAAAAAAAGTGAAGCCTCTGAGAGCTACAGCCTGACTTACATGCCCTTAGTTTCCTGACCGTTTACATTAGACATGACCAGGAGCTGACAGGAGCTGATCTCGCCGCGCTTGCGTTGTTTGCACTTCTTATCTGATGGCAGGGAACATGAACGGGCTTTGAAGGGAGAAAGATTCTTAGTCTTTTGTATAGAGAATCCACTGGTTGTAATGTATTTATCTGAGTAAACATGCAGACTCTCCTTGCTCCCTGCTCAGCCCCCCTCCCTCTCTCCCTGCAGCCGTTTGTGAAGTAATGAAAGATGACTGCCTGCTGAGCTTCTCTTCTCTCCTGAGCAAATAAGAGGGAGAAATAAAACGCATATAGCTTGTGCACAATACAGTTAGTCGCTGTAGTTGAGCAAACATTGTTTTGCTAATCCACAGAGGAGGAGTATCAGGAACGTGCATGGGAGGTGGAGTGATGACATCACAGAGGAGGTACTTGTTTTTTTAAACACAGAAACACAATGCCCCTTTTTCAAGCCTCAAGAGGGGAGTATCAGCCCGGTAGGTGAGGAACTCACTTCTTGGCAAAACCCCTTTAAGTAAAATAAGGACTTACAACAACCTCTTATGAAAAAGAAAATGGAGATTTATTTACATCCCTTAATGAGAGTCTGTTCACACGTCGTCTTTCAGGGCCGTATTTCGGGGAATAGTTGTGCTGCAATACGTCCGAAGAATGGCTAATAAATACAGTAGTTCAAAGCTTTCATTGAGAGCTATGATTACCTGCCATTTTTTTCCCCAACGCATATTGTGCACCAGGAGAAAGATGGGATATGAGAAAGTGAAAGTCTATGGGAGCCGGCACAGGGCGTTTTAGAATTAGCTGATGGGCACCTAGCACGGTGAGTGCCGCTATACGCTGTGTAAATTCTCTCTAACGGTATGTTCACACGGCGCATTGCAGGTGTGTAAGGGGGCATACTGTGCCTGTTGCTTCAGAAGTACGCGCTGACTAGTCTGTATAAAAAAATGTTATTGACATAATTGTAGGAAGTTTTTTTTTTTTTTTGATGAGCTGTAATTTCTACTTGTACCATTTATTGTATTAAAATGCTTTATATATATATATATATATATATATATATATATATATATATATATATTTAATTTTGCAATGAAATGGAATAAAATAGTGCTATATTAATACTTAACTTTTTTCTGCAGTTGAATAGGTTTATAGCGATATCACATTGATTTTAGTTTTTATGTTCCAATTAAGAAAAAATAATTGAAAAATGAAATCCTTTCCTTTTTGTGCTGCCTTATTCTGAGTGCCACTGAGTGCTAAGCTTTTATTCTTCCACCAATAGGCCTTTTTTTTTGACGACTTGTTGTTTTTTGTGAGGTGAGCTGTAATTTTCATTGGCACTGCTTTGGGGGTACACATGACTTGTTGATCACTTCTTCATTCCATTTTTTAAAGAAGTGAGATGACCAGAAACCAGCAATCATATTTCGACAGCACCCACTTTCAGGTTATGTTCACACACCGTTTTTGGATCCGTGTTGGGTCCAAAAATCACATCCAACAACGCATTGGAGATCGGACCCTAAACAGTTCCAACACATATACAAAACACACAGCTGCGTGTTTGGTTGCATGTTGGATGCAGCAGGTTCGCACCCTACAGTTTATGATAGGACTCCTGCTGCGTCTTTCGGACCAAGAATTGACATGTCAATTATTGGAAGGGATCCAAAAGACGCAGTGAGACGGGCATCAGCGATCACTCGTGCCAACGCCGATGCGTGTTTTATTTTAAAAGCAATGTAAATCACATTGCACATTATTAGCTGCGTGTTTGGGTCCGTTTAAGGTCCGACAGACGAATCCAAACACGCACCTAAAAGCGTGTGTTCTCCTGACCCAACAGCGTGTGAACATAGCCTTAGGCTCTTTTCAAACGTTGAGCTTTTTAGAAGCACTTTTTGAAGCCAAAAGCAGAAATGGATCCTAAATAGAGGACTCATATGAAGGAAAAACTGAGACTTCTCCTTGCCTTAAAGAGTACCTATCACCTTCAGACAAACCTCATGAAGTAACAGAAGACTAAAATACAAGCACTTTCTCAAATAAGCTTCATTAGGAAAACCAAAGCATTTCACCTGTATTTCAGTTTTTAAAAAAGCGCTGGCCCTTTAAGACAGCTCTGAAGTCGGGCCAAGTCAGCACATGACAGCTTGATGGATGACCATTGTAAGTTCCTGAGCTGGGAGAGTCCACAGTTCAGGGGTGAGCCTGTAAATCTTCATCATGTGCACACCAGCAGCAGTGTAATACAGATGCCTGTGTGCTATAGAGGAGAAGGCTGAAGCAACAGGTAAACTCTGTCACACTGTTTCCTTAGGCTCTGTCTCCACTGCACAGAAAAAAAAGTAAATTTTTTCAGTGTTTTTCATTTTCTAAAAACAACTGAAAACATCTCCCATAGACTCTAATGTAAAAACCTCCAGCTGTCTCCACTGAGCTTTTTTCTGCTAGTTTTTTTCACTGGTCGTCTTTGGTAACATGTTGTAAAAAACGCCAGAGCAGGGCAGAAAATTTACTAGAGAAGTCTATGGAAAGCGCAGGACGTTTTTGTGCCGCGATTTTTCAATGAAAAGCCACCCAGGAGATTAGTCCCTCCTATAGTGGGTGTTACAGTTTATACTTTTTTTTTCAATTCTGTATACAAGTGTCTGATATGTTCTCGTTCGTACCGTTTGTAATAAAGTGATCATGTTTTTGTCGCTAACTTTTTTTTGCGCAAGTAAAGATTTTTGCTCTAATGACACTAAATATACGTTTTTTTAAAGGATTTTGGCGCTATAATCCTTTTTTTTTGGAAGATTTGGTTGCTAATAAAGTTATCTCGCTTGTGACGCTAAAAATACCTTTTTTTACGGATTTTGGCGCTAAAATGTTTTTTTACAGATTTTGGCACTATTAAAGTTATCTCCCTTTTGTTGATAAAAATCCTTTTGTTCGGATTTTGGCACTATTAAAGTTCTCGCTTTTGTTGCTAAAAATAAGTTTTTGGGCGCTAAAATACTTTTTTTACGGATTTTAACACTAAAACATGTTTTTTTACGGATTTTGGCCCTATCAAAGTTATCTCCCTTTTGTTGCTAAAAATATTTTTTAACGGATTTTTGCACTAAAATAAGTTTTTTACGGATTTTGACTCTAAAAAAATTAATCTTGCTTTTGTTGGCAAAAATACGCTTTTTCACGGATTTTAGCGCCAAAATCCGCAAAAATAAAGTTCTCACTTTTGTAGCTAAAAATAATATTTTTGACACTAAATTTTTTTTTTTATGGATTTTAATACTAAAATACGTTTAAAAAAAAATGTTGCTGCTATTAAAGTTATCTCGCTTTTGTCGTTAAAAATCCTTTTTTCTTACAGATTTAGGAGATAAATTTATTAGCGCCAAAATCCGTAAAAAGCCGGATTTTTAGCAGCAAAAGCGAGATAACAGTAGCACCAAAATCCATAAAAACATGGACTTTAGCGGCAAAATCTGTGAAAAAACGTATTTTTAGTGACAAAAGCGAGAACTCTATTAGCACCAAAATCACTAAACAAAAGTAGTGTAGCCCCGAAATCCGTAAGAAAACAGACATTTATCGGAAAAAGCACTAACTTTAATAGTGCCAAAATCCGTAAAAATAAGGATTTTAGCGCCAAAATCCATAAAAAAAAGTACTTTTGGCTACAAAAGCGAGATAATTTTACTAGTGCCAAAAAACAACTACAAGATTCCATATAAATGCAATAATGTGCTTTCCATCCCCTTTTGTAGGGTGGAGTTACATCCAATGGCTTAATTTACGCATACATTGAAAACCAGACTTGAAGACAAGCAACAAACGCGGGTAAAAACCGCGCCAAAAATGCAAATTGCAAGAATAAACGGCCGTTTTTTCAGCTGCTTTTCACAGGCAGTGGGCAGAAAACTCAGTTTTAAGTATTTGGCTTTCAGGTCGTTTTTTGACAAGTGCACTGTAGACATAGCCTTAGTGTGCTGTGCCTGCTGTACTGTATGTAGTGAGACTCAGATGACCCTGTGGGGACAGCATTGTGGGGACAGCATTCTTGCCTGCACCACTTTTAGCAGCATTTAAAGAGATGCTTTACAGCAGGTTCATGTACATAGGATTCTGGGGACTGAATCAGTCATATTGACTTCTATAAGAGAATTTTCTGGGCATGCTCTGTGACCTGGGAAGAAGTCGGTGTGCAGGGAGGAGGAGAGGGAGAGCTGTGTCATCTCCTATTGTGACTGGTGGATCCTGTTTGATTTATACACATTGGTGTCACCTTTCAGTGTAACCCTGCTTCTACTTTCTGGGACACAAGGGACCTTTCATCAGTCATCTTGGACACGCGAGTATTTTTGATATTCTTTATGGTGTTGTATCATTTTATTGCCATTTATGTACGTGGATTTAGCTTTGTTATACCTATGGCCCTGATGAACCCTTATATTAGATAGGGGGAAACGCGTTGGTCTGGGGTAGGTGTTTATATTGAGAAAGGGGATGATATATCAAAAACCTCTTTCCACGGATTTATGGAGTTAAGTTATTACTGGCTGTTGTCTTAATAAGTGTATTTTTGTCTCTACTATTATCTATGGTATCTGGTGAATAGGGACTGATAGGGATTGATAGTGAGGGATAGGTTTCGGGTAGGGGCGCCCTTATTGGGGCAAGGACCCTACATGCCTGTGATCTAGGTTAGCGTTTCTTTAGTTGTTTGGAGGGTCTTAGTAGGGTAAGTGTAGTCTTTTATATAGTGATACTAAAAGTTATTTTTTATATTTAGCTGCTAAGTGATGTCTTAGGGTAGTTTTTTGTAACCCTGCTTCTACTGACAATGAGCAGACTACTGAAAATTTCTCTCTACAGAACAGGAAGTGTCAGACTATTATTAGGCCTAGTGGCCATAGTGAAAACTGCAGGACCTAAGAATTACAAAAAAAATATATATTTATTGAAAGGAATATGGAGAATTAAGAAAAAAACAAAAATTCTTAAAAAATGTGTTTAACATAAAAACATGAGTTAAGCAATAAGTCATTTTTTGATGACACATTCCCTTTAAAAAGACTGGATCCTAGTTCTCTTCATTTCCAGCCATTGCAGGTGAGTGTCAGCTAAATAACCCATTCGGCACCTGCCACGAAGCAGAATACATACAACACCCCCCCCCCCCCCCTTTAGTATCACCTGGATCTTAGTAAGCTCCCTTAACAGATTATTAATTTTGTTGTCCTCTGTGAAGGTCTGAGTGTGTCTGATGCAGAAGGTCAGTCTGTAGCACCAGATGATGACCCATGAATCAGGCTCTTGGATGTTGTTTCTGACTTTGCCTTCACCGTAGTTTGGAGAATGAAATCCTCCTGAGCTCTCCCTGCGGTTTATTAGCTTGTATTCTTGAACGTCTCTGCTCTTGGGCTCTTTTTACTCTCCGAGCAATAGTTCTGTTTGTTATCAATTAAAATGTTCTAGTATTGTTCTCTGTAAGCAGATGGCCATCCCGTACTTCAGACCGTGGTCCCGCTTACCTTTTCCTCTGAACACCAATCGATATAAGGAGGGAGAATTTGCAGGAGAGTGGAAGTAAATTGAACCAGCTGGATCCTGAACATTTTGCACGCTGAGAGCTAATTTCCAGCTCTTTAACTGTGATGGATCCGCTCCCCCCTTGCTGGTGCCCAGAAATTGAATTGATAAGGGAGGGCTGCTGGGCCAAAGTAAAAGATAAGAATAGCTGGTACAGGCAATGCCCACACTGCAGCCTGGCAACCTTCAGGGGAAAGCTGCACAGTCGTCAAATTGTTTAACTCTGTCTATGGCAGCATACAGGTTGCACGCCAACAATCTTCACTAATACTGATATATACTGCTATGTATGTGATGCACAGAACGCAGCCCAGAGTTGTATAAACCGGGGCACACCTCTGATCGGAGTACTTATGGTACCAGGCGTATATCGTCCCCCCATATCGCCCTGTGAACCTGAATGTCTCCTTATCCATATCATAAACATCCTTCCAAAGCCTGAAGATGTTCACCTCTGAGAGGCCTGTTAGCAGCTCAGCTTTCATGAGGCCCAGGGTTGGCTTTTCATTGCCAAATTAAATTAGAAAGCCAAAGCGAGGTTCTCACTGATGCGCCTAAGGCCTTGTTTAGACACAGTTTAGGATCCATTTTATTCTTCTAATAGCGAAAAAAAAAAAAGTAAAAGCTTCCATTAGAGGAGAGAAGCTTTTATAACAATTTGTTTTCCTCCTTTTATCTTTTAAGATGATCCACTTCTTTTTACTGCAAAACTGTAAGGAAGAATTAGCAATGGAGTCCTCATCCAATGTGGAGAAATCGGTGTATGGGACTGAGATTTCACCTTATGCTTTGAATGGATAAAATCTGAGGTAAAAATTTACTTTTTTGCTACATGGAACAGAATTAAAAATCATCAATACTGTATATCCACATTTCTACTTGGTATTGTTTCGCTGTAGGTGTTAAATAAAAAAAAAAAAAGAACAAAATCCACATATATCATGCTGCAAAGTTGCCTTAGATTTACAATACAGAATCCAAACTGTACAGAATCCACACCCGAAATCTCAGGTCTAGCTTAAAGGGGTTGTCCCGTTGCTTAGAATTATAAGTAAATGCGGCCAGGGTAGGGAAAAAAATAAAAACAATTATAATTGTATATACTTCATAATCTCCCGAATTCATTCCTCTTTGCTTAAGGGTTCTTGTCCCTATATTGTAGAAGCCTGTGCTCCATATTGCGTGAATAGAGCATGAGTCTCACTTGTGTCGGGACGGGAATCCAAAAGTGCAGAGGAGCGGATCATGATGAGCTCCAGGTAGGCAAGTACAGTGGTACCTTGACTTAAGAGCATCTTGACTCGAGTTTTTGAGATAAGAGCAGTCGATTGGTCCATTTTTTGCATCTAGTTAAGAGCGAATATTTGAGTTAAGAGTGAAAGAGAGCAGACGTGCATTGCAGCAGCTCCTGCTCAAAAGCTCCTGATCTACAGCCGTCCATGATTTTTAAACAAGTAATCTGCTCTGCAAACCATCTAACCATCATTATAGCAACATTGTGTAAACCCATCCTAAGTGAAAGGAATAAAAACGGAGAATTTAAAAGGGTTTTGCCACAAACTAAAATTGACGTGGGAAGTTTGTAAATTAAAAAACAAACATTTTCACCATTCATCATCATTAAACATTCTGCACAGTTTTTGTTTTAGCTGCTCCTTTAGTGATCCATTGTTTACAGCTCGTCTCCAGGGGATACGACCAGGGATGAGAGGTCCTCAGTCCTGGTCGCACATGCTCAGACATCACCTCTCCTCTCAGGGAGCTACTGAGTGTTCAAGTCCCGGGTGCTGTCATTCTACTCCCGTCCTCTGTACTCCTTAGTAATTAGTCAAACAGTGCAAATAAATTAAAAAAAGAAACCTCAATGAGGTTTGTGCATTGATAAAGAGAAATAAAATCCACAGGTTTGGTTCCTGCAGGGATTTGAACCGAGGACCCTTGTGCCTGGAGGCAAAAGTTTTTATCTCTGAGCTACATTGTAGCTACTTACTGTTCTATACATCAGCAGACCTTTCTTTGACTGCAGAGAGGAAAGTCCTGGTGATGTCAGCCTGCTGGGTCACATGATCTGCAATTCAAACAAATCACACACGCCCCCTTCTGAGCACACAGAGCTGAAGAGCTGGAAGCAGGAGGTATGAAATGAGATTGTGGCTAAACCCCTTTAAGTTTAGTGATCTCCTCCATCTCCGGCAGTATCTTCATCTGATTTTCAAGGTGAATACACTTAGACTAGTTTATTTCCTTACATTCTCTTTTGTTATACTGTACACAATATATTTAGACAGTGTATATGTTTGTTACTAAACATGTAAAAAAAAAAGTGTGGTGGTTTTGGGGCCCGTGGAACAGGTTTAATGACGTATCAGTTGATTTCTATGGGAAAATTTGCTTTGACATAAGAGCAATTTGAATTAATAGCAAAGTGACAGTATGAATTAAACTCGTATCTCAAGGTACCACTGTATGACTTTCCTTATATTTTTCTTCAACCTTGCCCCATTTTACATATAATTTTATTCAACAGGACAACCTTTATCATTGTTGACCACCCGTGGGCAAGTCTCACACACCTCATAGCATATTGCACCGGTGTGAATGGTCCGCATTGCGGCTTCCCTGTCTGCGCCACCAGGCAGTGCGGTCCCTGTTATTGCAGCGTACAACTACAAGTCCTTCGCTGTAGACTGATGTAGTGTGAATATTGTTAACTATTACAGCAGCAAATGAAAGAATAATTAGTGGACACCAAAGCAATTGTTTAGCAGCCACAAGTCACTCCTGAACAACAGGGATCCTCCAGGTTTTCATAATAAGGAAGCACTTACTGTATATGTTGGCCTACAAATAGCATGGGGAGTATTGATTTCCGCCATATCCCACTTCACAGAGTTTACACAACATTAATAATTTGTGTTTTTGTCTGTGTAATACGACTGAAGCTTATTCCTGGCTGGATTTCAGATACTTTTGTCAGAGATTTGTGAGTTTTAGGTCAATCAATAGACTTAGAAGATGAACTACCGCACTCCATCAGTGAACATAGAAGGCAGCAAAAATAATAACTCATCTGCCAGTTATCCAGCCCATCAACACGGACTAGTCTCATGGTACTGAAAGGTCTTATGCTTATTGTATTTTCTTTACGTCCTAAGAAAGGGGAATATCTCTCCTTGGGGAGAGCATATAGGGGTGTGGAGTTTTGAATTGCCTTATTGTCCTCCACTAAGCATCTGCATATCACAAGGCATTATGGGAAAGCAGCTGAGAAGCTCAAGCGCCCTCTATTGGATGTAACAAGTCCTCAATTCGCTTTTGACCCACTGAGACTTTAGAAAGCGAAAGGGATTAGCCAAGCCAGTATCACCCATCTGTAGACAGCTGTTTCGGGGGTTTGCCCCTCATCAGTGCAGAGCAGAGCGATACTGGCTGGTTGGCTGGGAGGCAATGAGTGGCTCAGAAAGGGGAATATCTCTCCTTGGGGAGAGCACCATATAGGCGTGTAGAGTTTTGAATTACAGCATGCAGCGCTGTTTTTTCTTCTGACTACATGGCAAAGCCTTGGTCAAACCAAGCAGACCCCATTGTTTGTCAGTGGGATGCATTGATGTCCAGTTAGCCTCAGTCTGCTTTGTTCTTAAAGGGGTTGTCTCACTACAAAGATTAGCTTTCAACATGTAGGGAACACTAAATGAAGACATTTTCCAAATATATTGCTTTGTTCATTTTTTTTGTTAAGTAGCTACAAGTGATTTTATCACCTTCTGTGCTCTCTCTGGTTACCCAAGTGAGTGTGTAATGCTTCTCCCCTGCTGTTTGTTCTATCTGATAGCAGGGAGTGATGTCATCACACAGGTCGTGGCGGGCAGTGAGAGCTTGTGTGTTATCTGATCTTTCAGACAAAAGACTAATTACTCTACTGTTTACATTAGCTCAGAAGCTTCTCTGGACCTCAGAGAAGGTAATTTAGCTAATCTAGACTGATAAACCGAGAAGTCTGCATACACAGAGCTCACTAATTACAGACAGCTGACCAGGAAGTGACAGAGCAAAGCAGCATTATTTCATTCATGCATCCTATGAAATTCTGAGATGAGACAAACCCTTTAACTTCTGTACTTGTTGCTAAAGTACAGAATCCATATCCTGTAGCTGAACTTTAACGTTTTGTTTCCTACTTTATAACCTCTTTTCCTTACACGATCTTTTTCAGTGCAGCGTATGTTTACAGGGGTAATATCTGTTTCTCTGTGAAAAATACCTATTATGGTTACACAGAAAGGCATCTGTAGCGTTCGTACATCAAAGTAGCGTGTGGCGTATGGTTCCGCTATGTACTTGTGATGGGAAATTAACCTCGCAGGTCATCCTTTCTTCAGATTAGAACTAATAGCACATAGTTCAGTGTATGTTTTTGTAGGAAAGCATTGGCCGAGCGGCAGGTGGCACCATCTGTACCCAGTGTCCATGATTGAGGTCAGTGTGTTACCTACTTTTTACTTGATTAGACTCCACAAATAACTTTCTCTCCTACACAGAACAGAGTCCAGCTGGTAAAGAGCTAGAAAAGGCCTTTTCAGAATATAACTGGATTTTCTTATTCTTTTAAACACCCTGTGAGATATTCCGCTGTCATTTAATTAACCACATAATCTGTGCAGGTTCCTATTAGTACAATAGTATCAGGCGGACACATTGTTTGGTATCGATGGTGTGCGATGGTTTTTATCATAATTCCACTGACACAAACAATGACACCGGCAGCCTCTGACTATAGTGCACGACTCGCACCCTGGTGGTCATACAATATTTACAGGTATTGCCTGGCTCTATAGCTTGTATCCACATGTCCATCAGCACCAAATTAATAATAAAAAGCAGAATATGAAGTGTGTGTAGGGTTTGGGGAAGAAAATAAAATATAGATGCAAACGTGTCTTGTGATTGTAGGCCGTGTTCATACAGTGCAGTTTTTGATGCATTTTTTTATAGCCTGAAAACTGGAGTGGATTGAAGAGTTAGGCTATGTTCACACGGCTTACTTCGGGGCGTATTTACGGATGTATTTACGTCCGCAAAAACGTCCCGAAATACATTTAAGATACGTGTCACAAAGTGTGGCGCGTATTTCGCGTCGTAAATACATTCCCCATTCTTTACTATGGGGATTTACGTTGCAAAATACGCCTCAATAAGTGACAGGGGACTTAATTTTGCGATCGTATTTACGCCCGCAAATACGTCGCGAAAATACGCCTCGTGTGAATGACGAGGCGTATTTTACGTTGGAATCAATGCTAATCTAATTGTTCATTATTTGAAACGTATTTCGGGACGTATTTGCGGACGTAAATACGCCCGTAAATATGCCCCGAAATAAGCCGTGTGAACATAGCCTTAGTTATTTTTTTATACTTTACTTTGTCTGGAATCAACTCTTGATTTTGTGCTTATAAAGAATAACAGGCCATATACTGCTTTATCGCCACAACTCACCCAGGAAATAAGACCATCACTCATGCGGTTCACTGTTGACGACTTGTGACAGCTGACAAAGACGTATCCATAAAACACGTTATCACCAGCATATTTTTCATGATGACAGGGGACTGGCTGGCAAAAGAGATGCCACCTGAGACTTTCATGCTTTCTTCTTTCCGCAGGTTCAGGTGACCTCAAAGAAAGGTGCAGAACATTCCTGATCTAGGAGACGTTGTGTTCTGCTCCTTCCTAGTAGGGTTTTGCTGTAGAATCCTGTACTTACTCTGACTAGTCTGTAAGATTTATGCAATAAGAGTGACATTGTTTGTAATAAGCAGTCAGAATATCACAGTGTGGAAGCAGAGAATGCGATGTCCCACAAATCACCCTTGGCGTACGTGCACACAATGAACAAAATTTACTTGCTCATTGAGCAACATGACAAAAAGTTCAAGGTTTTGAGTTGGCCTCCAAATTTTTTAAATCTCCTTCTGGTTGCTCTTTTGTGGGATGTGCAGGAAAACAAAAAGTCCTATTTATGGAGGCCACACCGAAGGACCTAAAGAATTTGGTTCTAATGTTGTTGTGTGAGATACCATGGGACACCAGACTTCTTGGGAAGTTCATGTCTCAAGAAGTGGTGCTGAGGACCACTGGGTTGTGCCCCTTGCTGGTGTGATTATTGTTGCGGTGGTGGCTGCCACACAGTGCTATATCCATTAGTGTAGAGACCCACTTTAAAGAGGTCGCCGTGAAGTGGCAAGTGGGCCTAAACTGTTTGATCAAAAAGTATACTAAGAACCTCCTGTTCATCATTGTAAAGTTCTGCTCAGAAGCATTAGATCAACGTATAGTGTGAGGATGTGCGGTCCATGCCGCTCCCTTCCGTGCATGTTTGAAGAACCCAGAGCTGTTCTCTTAGCACAGATATGGGGCGGGTTTAATGTTATGGGTCAACTGAAGATATGACATTTTGATACAATGTAAAGTAGTCAGTGTACAGCTTGTATAACAGTGTACATTTGGTTTGCCCTCAAAATAACTGAACACACAGCCATCAATGACTAAACCACTGGCAACAAACGTGAGTAGACCCCTTAATGGCAAATTGGGGACAATTTATCCATTTTCACTATTTCCTCCACGGTGTCATGTGAATCATCAGTGTCAGATCTCAAGTATGAATGGGGAGCAGGCGTGTTAAATGTAATATATATATATATCTATATATGTATATTTTATAAAATATATACCGTATATACTCGAGTATAAGCCGACCCGAGTATAACCCAAGGCACCTACTTTTGCCACAAAGCTTATTGACTCCTGTATAAGCCTAGGGTGGAAAACGCAGCGGCTACTGGTGAATTTTAAAAATAAAAATCGATACCAATAAAATTACATAGGCAGTTTAATGTCCCCCATAGGCAGATATAGGCAGGTATAGGCAGTTTAATGTCCCCCATAGGCAGCTATATGTCCCCCATAGGCAGGTTATAGGCTGGTATAGGCAGCTATATGTCCCTATAGGCAGGTTATAGGCAGGTATAGGTCGTTATAGGCAGATAAAGGTCCTCATAGGTAGGTTATAGGCAGGTAATTGCCCCCCATAGGCAGGTATAGGTCGTTATAGGCAGGTATAGGACCCCCTAGGCAGGTATAGGTCGTTATAGGCAGGTATAGGTCCCCTAGGCAGGCTATAGGCAGGTATAGGTCCCCCTAGGCAGGCTATAGGCAGGGTATAGGCAGGTATAGGTCCCCTAGGCAGGTATAGGTCGTTATAGGCAGGTATAGGTCCCCTAGGCAGGGTATAGGCAGTTATAGGTCCCCTAGGTAGGGTATAGGCAGTTATAGGTCCCCTAGGCTGGCTATAGGCAGGGTATTGGCAGTAATAGGTCCCCTTGGCAGGGTATAGGCAGGTATAGGTCCCCTAGGCAGGGTATAGGCAGGTATAGGTCCTCTAGGCAGGCTATAGGCAGGTATAGACAGGGTTTTAAAACAAAAAAACCCCACTGACCTGGCTCCCCGATGCTCCGTCTCCCTCGCTGGTCCGCCTCCTTGCTTTCCGGCCTCCCGGGCGCTCTCCTCTGTCTTCTTGGAACAGGCAGGGTGATGTCATCAGACCGTGCATGCAGCGTGATGACACACGCTGCCTGTGCCAGAAGCTACGGACGGCCGCGAGTTTGCGGCCACACGGAGTCCGCTGCGGAGTAGGGAGCGCTCGCTCTCTGCTCCGCAGTGGTATCTTCCCCTCTATGCGCTCCGGAGGAGTCGCATACAGGGGAAGAGATAGCTGACAGCGCCTGGGCCACCGCAGTGCCCGGACGCTGGCGGCTGTACTCGGCAATCAGTTCTATGCGCTCCCGGAGGAGTCGCGTATAACTGAAGCGTCCCTGTCGGCGCACGGGCCATCACAATTTTTGTGCTGAAAAACTCGGCTTATACTCGAGTATATACGGTATGTTTAATATTTTTAGCATAATCTGACGGGATTTGACATAAATTTCTTTGTTGTATCGATGGTGCTAATAAAGGAATTTCTATTTGCTCTTTAACCAAGATATCACTGGAACATCTGCTAACACAAGCTACTTAAATAGGTCAGTGAGATTTACAAGAAAGTATTATGCAGTTCAGTGAGAAAAGCCAGGAATCCAGCATTAAATAATTCTGTCTGCACTGGAAGCGACAACTTAAAGGGAACCTGTCACATAGGTTATTCCACCTTTTTTTAAGACAGCACATGCTAGTGATAGTGACGGCAATGGGCCCAACACTACAAATACCCGCGAAATTCAAAAGACTGACATCGCCTGATATTATATAAACCTTTTTATGGTTTATATAACATCAAACCATTCTTTTCACTTTTTAAATAAGCAAGCCTATTAAGGCTACACCACAAAAGATTTTTCTGCCACGGGTTTTGTAGTGCCATATAGCAGTTCCTTATCCCCTTTCAACACTTATATAGGGTTATATGATAGAGGAGAGAAGCTGAGCTCTGTGATATATAGGGTTATATGATAGAGGAAAGAAGCTGAGCTCTGTGATATATAGGGTTATATGATAGAGGAGAGAAGCTGAGCTCTGTGGTATATAGGTTATATGATAAAGGAGAGAAGCTGAGCTCTGTGATATATAGGGTTAGATTCCAAAATTATGCTCGAACACCCCGGAAAGACAAAATCAGACAAAAAGGCGCACAGATAGTGTATTACTTCCAATAAGATTCTTAAAAAAATCAGTTTTCTCTATTGCTCACCTAAATTCGGTTGTACTCAATGGCACAACGCAGTTATAAGCTTACTTGAATCCTGTCAGCAGCCGGTCCTCCTTTATACACTCACCCTTTAGCACATTTTGGGTGTGAGAAATAAAATCCAAAAAATAAAGAGGCAAATGAAGCTTGTTCAAAAGACCTCCAAAGGAGTTTTTCCGCGCTCTTAAATTAGGAGTTGCAAGGAGAGTTTCCTATTTGCAAATCTTTTAATATATAAAAAACAATACACGATACATAAAAACTTATTCTAAAAAGAATTATGGCCTCTCAACGCGTTTCGCGCGATTCTCTCGCGCTTCATCAGGAGTATATATCATCTAAAAGCAAACCCTTTATATACCATCTATAAACCCCTCCCCTTTTTGCATTTTACCCTCCCCTTTCATTTATAAAATCCTAAGGTCCTGTCACAAATCACAGGTCCTTCCTTTCTCCTAGATACACTATCTCCACATTTCCTTAATTTTAAAACAGACATTATTTCCATCAGTAAACAATAAACAGTATATAAACATTTAAAACATATACGTTCTCTATTCCATAAGGACGTGGCGAACATCCCGTTCACCGGACGGAACACAAAATTGGGCGGAAGTTCCTCTATCCCCACATCACTTCCGCCCAAACTCTGAGGCCATAGACCCAAGTGCGCATGCTCACCGCCCATATTGCGCTCTGTACTTTCTACTGGCTATTTCATGCATAAAAACATCTCTATTTTAATAAATACTACCTAAAAAAAAAAAAAAAAAAAACCTGAATAAAATGTTCTATTTACTTTTAAAACTTATTAGATCCTGATTCGTTTATTCCTTATTTCAAAGGGAGCCCTTAACTTGTTAGTTCCTGCACCTCATTAAGCCCATAGGGGGTAAGAGTGTTTAACTTGAATATCCAGTACGATTCCTTGTTAATCAATGACTGCAGCCTATCCACTTTGCTTTCCCTGATATAATCTATTGGTTGCACTATTAATGTATATTCACCCTCTGAGTGTTCTTCAGACAAATGTCTGGGGAGACTATACATCTACTTTTCTTTTAATGTTGAACCTGTGCTATTCATGCGTTGCGACAATTTTGTGGACGTCCTTCCAACATACTGTTTGCCGCAACTGCACGTAATAAGGTAAACAACATAACTAGATTTGCAGGAAAGATTATACTTGATTTTTAATTTTTCTGTAGTAGAAGTGGATGTGAAATCATCTCCCTCTTTTAGCAGTTCGCAGGTCTTACAAGTGGGAAACCTACATGCAAAGACCCCGATTATTCCTTTGTCGTTATCCTCACTGGCATCTCCTATATCCTTATTCTGACGTGATGGAACAATCATATTTTTCAAAGTTTGTGCAGGGTCCACCCTGGCAAATTTGTCAAGGTATATAGATATACACCTACAGCCGCATGTGCAAAAACTGGCTAGTTACCTGAAGGATTCAGATCAGATAATCAGGGAACTAGTAGATATGGAATGGGAGGATACATATTATTTCCTCACCATGGATGCGGTCAGTTTATACTCTAATATAGAGCATCAAAGAGGCATCCAAGCGGTCAGTTTGTACTTGGATGGGGATAAAGACCTCACGGAGGATAAAAAGATTTTCCTTTTGGAGGGTCTGAGACTCATCCTTGGAAACAATTTCTTTGAATATGATGGAGTACATTACCATCAGCAGGTTGGCACGGCGATGGGGACCAGGGTTGCCCCATCGCTGGCCAACCTATTCATGGGGGCCCTGGAGGAATTGTATATCCTCTCGGACTATAATCCATATAGGTTGAAAATTGTATACTATAGGAGGTTTATCGACGATTTGATATATATATGGAAAGGTACCAAGGAAGAAGCACAAAAATTCCTTGAGTACCTAAATACAAATTCAGCTAAAATTCGCTTCACCTCCGAAATAAATGATACTCAGATACAATTTTTAGACTTGAATATATATCAAGAAAAAGGTAAAATTTGCACAAAAACCTTCTTCAAACGAGTAGATTCCAACAACTATGTCCACTTCTCAAGCAACCATTATGGGAAGTGGACTCGGAATATACCTTTTGGCCAGTTCCGGAGGATTCGGAAGAACTGTACCTCACATGAGATTTATAAAGAACAGGCAGAGATTCTGACAGGAAGGTTTATGGAAAAGGGGTATCCCAGATCTTTAATAGACGGGGCGAAAATAAGGGCTGAAAGAAAGACACAAAAAGAATATATCTCAGAAACTATACAAAAAGAAATAAAAGAAGGTTATGGAAATAACTTTATTACGTCGTACTCCTCGCAGCATAAGGACCTGTATAAAATTTTGGAAAAACATTGGAAAATCTTAAAATCAGATCCTATATTACAACCATTTATTACAGAAAAACCAAGAATAGTCTACAGACGAGCACAAACTTTGAAAAATATGATTGCTCCATCACGTCAGAATAAGGATATAGGAGATTCCAGTGAGGATAAAGAGAAAGGAAAAATGGGGGTCTTTGCATGTAGGTTTCCCACTTGTAAGACCTGCGAAATGCTAAAAGAGGGAGATGATTTCACATCCACTTCTACTAAAGAAAAATTTAAAATCAAGCATAATCTTTCCTGCAAATCTAGTTATGTTGTTTACCTTATTACGTGCAGTTGCGGCAAACAGTATGTTGGAAGGACGTCCACAAAATTGTCGCAACGCATGAATAACCACAGGTTCAACATTAAAAAGAAAAGTAAGATGTATAGTCTCCCCAGACATTTGTCTGAAGAACACTCAGAGGGTGAATATACATTAATAGTGCAACCAATAGATTATATCAGGGAAAGCAAAGTGGATAGGCTGCAGTCATTGATTAACAAGGAATCGTACTGGATATTCAAGTTAAACACTCTTACCCCCTATGGGCTTAATGAGGTGCAGGAACTAACAAGTTAAGGGCTCCATTTGAAATAAGGAATAAACGAATAATTATATAATAAGTTTTAAAAGTAAATAGAACGTTTTATTCAGTTTTTTTTTTTTTTTTTAGGTAGTATTTATTATAATAGAGATGTTTTTATGCATGAAATAGCCAGTAGAAAGTACAGAGCGCAATATGGGCGGTGAGCATGCGCACTTGGGTCTATGGCCTCAGAGTTTGGGCGGAAGTGATGTGGGGATAGAGGAACTTCCGCCCAAGTTTGTGTTCCGTCCAGTGAACGGGATGTTCGCCACGTCGCTTATGGAATAGAGAACGTATATGTTTTAAATGTTTATATACTGTTTATTGTTTACTGATGGAAATAATGTCTGTTTTAAAATTAAGGAAATGTGGAGATAGTGTATCTAGGAGAAAGAAAGGACCTGTGATTTGTAACAGGACCTTAGGATTTTTATAAATGAAAGGGAGGGTAAAATGCAAAAAGGAGAGGGGATTATAGATGGTATATAAAGGGTTTGCTTTTAGATGATATATACTCCTGATGAAGCGCGAGAGAATCGCGCGAAACGCGTTGAGAGGCCATAATTCTTTTTAGAATAAGTTTTTATGTATCGTGTATTGTTTTTATATATTAAAAGATTTGCAAATAGGAAACTCTCCTTGCAACTCCTAATTTAAGAGCGCGGAAAAACTCCTTTGGAGGTCTTTTGAACAAGCTTCATTTGCCTCTTTATTTTTTGGATATAGGGTTATATGATAGAGGAGAGAAGCTGAGCTCTGTGATATATAGGGTTATATGATAGAGGAGAGAAGCTGAGCTCTGTGATATATAGGGTTATATGATAGAGGAGAGAAGCTGAGCTCTGTGATATATAGGGTGATATGATCGAGGATAGAAGCTGAGCTCTGATATATAGGGTTATATGATAGAGGGTTATATGATAGAGGAGAGAAGCTGAGCTCTGTGATATATAGCATTATATGATAGAGGAGAGAATCTGGCTCTGTGATATATAGGGTTATATGATAGAGGGTTATATGATAGAGGAGAGGAGATGAGCTCTGGTATATATAGGGTTATATGAGAGGGAGAAAAGCTGAGCTCTGTGGTATATAGGTTATATGATAGAGGGAGAGAAGCTGAGCTCTGTGATATATAGGGTTATATTATAGGGGAGAGAAGCTGAGCTCTGTGATATATAGGGTTATATGATAGAGGGGAGAAGCTGAGCTCTGTGATATATAGGGTTATATGATAGAGGAAAGAAGCTGAGCTCTGTGATATATAGGGTTATAAGATAGAGGAGAGAAGCTGAGCTCTGTGATATATAGGGTTATATGATGGAGGAGAGCAGCTGAGCTCTGATATATAGGGTTATATGATAGAGGGTTATATGATAGAGGAGAGAAGCTGAGCTCTGATATATAGGGTTAGATGATGGAGCAGAGAAGCTGAGCTCTGTGATATATAGGGTTATAGGATAGAAGAGAGGAGCTGAGCTCTGTGATATATAGGGTTATATGATAGAGGAGAGAAGCTGAGCTCTGTGATATATAGGTTTATATGATATAGGAGAGTAGCTGAGCTCTGTGATATTTAGGGTTATATGATAGAGGAGAGAAGCTGAGCTCTGTGATATATAGGGTTATAAGATAGAGGAGAGGAGCTGAGCTCTTTTATGTGTAGGCTTATATGATTTAAAGCAGGATTTCTGAGTAAAGAGCAGAGAAAATACTGACCGGATTTCTTAAGAGATAATGGTCTGACGTGACACTTGGTTGCCTCTCAACTCCCTTAAATCATCCGGATCTGCGGATATTGTTTGCAATGAAGCCGTAATCATTGTGTGATGTAGCCAAAGGAGGTCCCCTTCTTTGCGTTTCTTTGACACAGTCTCTCTGCATCTCTTTTGCAACCTGCTAATGACACTCTAAGCTCAGTGGCCACTTGTGTCCGAGATCATTTTGTTTGAAGCCTTACAATGGTGAGCTACTGTTGATCAGTTGTAAGGTGTTGTCTTGGTCTCATGATGTGAAAATGTGAACAGCATGATGAGTAGGACTGTTTAAATCCCAGTTTAAATGGATCCCCTAAACTTATTTGGCGATTCAGGGATCAAACACCTGTTGTACATTTTGCCATTAAAGGGGTTTCTACATGACTATCTTTTTATTTGTTATATAGTTCACAACTGCATTATATTAAGCTTTGTATTTCATACTTATTAAAAATTATTTACTTGTCCTCCTTGTCTTCCCCTATCCACTGCAGACCACCTGACTTCAATGAACGTTGTGTCATCAATGTGTGTGCCTTGAAGCCAGGCTCAGCTCAGGAACACTCACCTGAACAGAGACACAACCTGTGGACACAACCTGAACAGAGAACAATCTGGCTGCATTCACTCTTTCCAGCATGTAGTTTGAAATGGAATAGAAGTAATTACATTAGAGTAATTACAGGGGAGAGGGAACTTAGTAAAAATAATAGGAGCAGAGGACAGCAGTTCAGAGCTGGGGGGGCTGTTTACTGCTGTCACAAAAATGATGACTGCAGCTCTGTACAGTTTATACAGTGATTCATGAGTCCTAGCTATCATCACTATCATGACAGCAAGTATACAGCTGCAGGGGACTACACACTTATGTCAGCACAATGTCTAACTGTGGAGAAAAGTCCTAGAATGCAGTGTAGTCTGGGACTTATAGGAAAGAGATGCGGGAGAACTATGACCCTCCCACAAGCAGGAAGTTTAACTGCAAAAAGTGGATCTTATGACAGATGAATAAGAAACAGAAACATCTGAAGGTAGTGGAATATCATTACTTTACAATATAAATGCTTTTTAGAGTGTTCTATGAAATCTTTAAACTCCCAGATAATCCCATTAAGCTCCTTGTTAGAGATCAGTAAGTTGTACTGAAACTGGTCTCATTTAGTTCATTTCAAAAAAATGTCAGGTAATTTTATGTTTATCCTGAAATTTCAATCAAAAGCTAAATATCTCTAACCTTTTGTGAGTACTGTATAACCATATATATCACATAACCCTATATATCACCTAGCCCATCTTCTCTATCATACAAACCTATATATCACAGAGCTCAGCTTCTCTCTTCTATAATATAACCCTATATATCACAGAGCTCAGCTTCCCTCCTCTATCATATAACCCTATATATCACAGAGCTCAGCTTCCCTCCTCAATCATATAACCCTATATATCACAGAGCTCAACTTCTCTCCCTCTATCATATAACCGCTATATATCACAGTAGCTCAGCTTCTCTCCTCTATCATATAAGCCCTATATATCACAGAGCTCAGACATCTCTCCTATATCATATAACCCTATATACACAGAGCTCAGCTTCTCTCTCCTCTATCATATAACCCTATATATCATTAAAGAGCTCAACTTCCTCCTCTATCATATAACCCTATATTATCACAGAGCTCCCCCCAGCTTCTCTCCTCTATCATATAACCCTATAATCACAGAGCACAGGCCCCCCATCCTCCTCTATCATATAACCCTTATATATCACAGAGCTCAGCTATTCTCCTCTATCATAAAACCCTGATATATCACAGAGCTCACTCTCTCCTCTATCATATAACCCTATTAATCACAAGCTCAGCTTCTCTCCTCTCTCATATAACCCTATATAGCACAGAGCTCATCTTCGCTCCTCCTCAATATAACGCACTACATATCACAGAGCTCAGCTTTCACTCCTCTATCTATAACCCTATATACAAAGAGCCCAGCTCCTCTCCCTCTATCATACTAACCCTATATATTTCACAGAGCTCAGCTCCTCTCCTCTATCATATAACCCTTATATCACAGAGCGCAGCTTCTCTCCTCTATCATATAACCTTATATATCGACAGATCTCAGCTCCCTCTCCTCTATCATATAACCCTATGTTTACAGAACTCAGCTTCTCTCCTCTATCCTATAACCCTATATATCACAGAGCTCCTCTCCTCTCTTCTATCATATAACCCTATATATCACAGAGCTCAGCTCCTCTCCTCTATCATACAACCTATATATCACAGAGCTCAGCTTCTCTCCTCTATCATATAACCCTATGTATTACAGAACTCAGCTTCGCTCCTCTATCCTATAACCCTATATATCACAGAGCTCCTCTCCTCTCTTCTATCATATAACCCTATATATCACAGAGCTCACCCCCTCTCTATCATATTAACCCATATATCAGAAAAATATATATATTGGACAGAACCAGCTTCTCTCCTCTATCATCATAACCCTATATATCACAGAGCTTCAACTTCCTCTCCCTCTAACATAGAACCCTATATATCACAGAGCCAGCTCCTCTCCTCTATCCATATAACCGCTATCTATCCAGAGCTCACTCTCTCTCCTCGATCATATAACCCTTTTATATCACAGAGCGTCAGCTCCTCTCCTCTATCATACAACCTATAAATATCACAGAGCTCAGCTTTCTCTCCTCTATCATATATCCCATGTATCACAGAACTCAGCTTCTCTCCTCTATCACCTAACACCCTATATATCAATAGCGCCTCACCTCTCTTCTATCATATAACCCTATATACACAGAGCTCATCTCCTCTCCTCTATCATATAATCCCATATATCACAGAGCACAGCTCCTCTCCTCTATCATATAACCCTATGTATCACAGAACTCAGCTTCTCTCCTCTATCATATAACCCTATATATCACAGAGCTCAACTTCTCTCCCTCTAACATATAACCCTATATATCACAGAGCTCAACTTCTCTCCCTCTAACATATAACCCTATATATCACAGAGCTCAGAATCTCTCCTCTATCATATAACCCTATATATCACAGAGCTCAGCTCCTCTCCCTCTATCATATAACCCTATATGTCACAGAGCTCAGCTCCTCTCCTCTATCATATAACCCTATATATGACAGAGCTCAGTTTCTCTCCTCTATCATATACCCCTTATATCACAGAGTTTCCACAACACACCTCTCTCAAATAACCCTAAATATCACAAGCTCATCTTATACACCACAAACATAAACCCCTAAAAAATAACCAGTACATCTGTCTCTCCTACTAATATAAAACCCAAAATAACACAGAGCTTCCAGCTTTTCTCCTCTAACATATACCCTATATATCACAGAGCTCAGCCCATCTCCTCTATCATATAACCCTATATATCACATAGCTCAGCTCCTCACCTCTATCATAAAACCCTATATAAAACAGAGCTCAGCTACACTCCCTCTATCAAATAAACCGCCTAAAATCACAAGCTCAGCTTCTCTCCCTAACATATTAACCCTATATATCACAGATCTCACTTCTCTCCTCTAATCATATAAACCCTATATATCACATAGCACAGCTTTCTCTCCTCTATCATATAACCCTATATATCACGAGACACATCTATTCTCCTCTATCATATAACCTAAAAAACCACAGAGCTCAGCTATTCTCCTCTAACAATAACCCTACTATATCACAGGAGCTCAGCTTCTCTCCACTATCCATATAACCCTATATATCACAGACACAGCTTCTCTCCTCTCTCATATACCCTATATATTCACAGATCTATCAGCTTCTCTCCTCTCTCATATACCCGACATATCACAGAGCTCACTTCTCCTCCTCCTATCATAAAACCCTATATTATCCACAGAGCTCCTCTCCTTCCTCTATCATACAACCCTATATATCACAGAGCTCAGGCTTCTCTCCTCTATCCATATAACCCTATATATCACAGAGCTCAGCTTCTCTCCTCTATCATAATAACCCTATATGATCACAGAGCTCAGCTTCTCATCCTCTATCATAACCCTACTATCACAGATCTCAGCTTCTCTCCTCTTCATATAACCCTATATATCACAGAGCTCAGCTTCCACTCCTCTACATATAACCCTATAAAATCACAGAGCTCAGCTCCTCTCCTCTATCATATACCCCTATTATATCACAGAGCTCAGCTCCTCTCCTCATCGTATACCCCTATATATCACAGAGCCAGCTTCTCTCCTCATCATATAACCCTATATATCACAGAGCTCAGCTTCACTCCTCTATCATATCACCCTATATATCACAGAGCCCAGCTCCTCTCTCTATCAAATAACTCCTATATTATCACAGAGCTCAGCTCCTCACCTCTATCAGATAAGCCCTATATATCCAGAGCTCAGCTTCTCTCCTCTATCATATAACCCTTATATATCACAGAGCTCAGCTTCTCTCCTCTATCATATAACCCTATGTATTACAGAACTCAGCTTCTCTCCTCTATCCTATAACCCTATATATCACAGAGCTCCTCTCCTCTCTTCTATCATATAACCCTATATATCACAGAGCTCAGCTCCTCTCCTCTATCATATAACCCTATATATCACAGAGCTCAGCTTCTCTCATCCTATCTCATGAACCCCTAGTATTACAGAACTCAGCTTTCCTCCATCTATCCTATAACCCTATAGTATCACAGAGCTTCCTCTCCTCTCTTCTATCATATAACCCTATATATCACAGAGCTCAGCTCCTCTCCTCTATCATATAACCCTATGTATCACAGAACTCAGCTTCTCTCCTCTATCATATAACCCTATATATCACAGAGCTCAACTTCTCTCCCTCTAACATATAACCCTATATATCACAGAGCTCAGCTCCTCTCCTCTATCATATAACCCTATATATCACAGAGCTCAGCTCCTCTCCTCTATCATATAACCCTATATATCACAGAGCTCAGCTTCTCTCATCTATCATATAACCCTATGTATCACAGAGCTCAGCCTATCTCCTCTATCATATAACACTATATATCACAGAGCTCAGCTTCACTCCCTCTATCATATAACCCTATATATCACAGAGCTCAGCTTCTCTCCCTCTATCCTATAACCCTATATATCACAGAGCTCAGCTCCTCTCCTCTATCATATAACCCTATATATCACAGAGCTCAGCTTCTCTCCTATATCATATAACCCTATATATCACAGAGCTCAGCTTCTAAGGTTAGTTCTACCATTATGAAAGTATGAAGGGTGACAGTAGGAGATGGCTTGAGGAAAAATGTTAGCAAGACACCAAAAAGAGGACACAGAAAGGCGATTTTCTTGCACCATGACCAGGAAGGTGAAACTTTCTCTCCTTCCAAACCCTTGAAGACATTTCTTCCTCTTCTTTGGAAGGGGAGGTTTAAGACGAGGATCTTAAAATGGCAGTGGACCCAAATCTTCTTCCTCTGGGGGTGATAGGTCTTTAAACTAGAGGAGGACAAGAAAGTAGAGGACAGACCTGTGAATCAGGGGCGTAACTAGGGAAGCCCCATAGCAAACTTTTGGATGGGGCCGCCTTCCTGCCTGCCCAACGGCGAACATTTACCGGGACCTCTTAATAATAGTCATGCAGTTACTAGATAATCCAACAAACAAATATGTCACCATACATATTACTATCATACTGCTACCAAACAAATCCCTCTATACCCAGATCAACATGACCAATAGCGCTGCTACATAAGGACCTGATTATACCGCCAGAACACGACCACAAATTACCACCACATAGTGACTGAATAATACCCTATTACTATTACTGATCAGTACACAAAGACCAATAGTACCGCCATATAGTGACCATATAGTGGTATATAATAGTGTATACAGCAGGCATCCTCAAACTGCGGCCCCCACTGGGGGAAACTACAACCCCTCACATTTATATAATCTAAAACATTGGGGAATGAGGGGAATTGTATTTTTTTTTACCACCGCCGGGGGGGGTCCAAAAAAAACTTAGAACATTTTCATTTTCCCCCCGGTTTTTTCGGGCAGAACATGAACATGGGGTGCGAAAAGGGGGGGGGGCTTAAAATCCACAACCCAGAAAAAAAACCGTCCCCCTTCGTGCCTAAAAAAGCCCAAACACCCGGGTTTTTTTTTTCCCCAACCGTGTTTTCCTTTTGTTTGACCTAAAAAAAAGTCTGGGGGTAAAATCCCGTCAGTTGGGGGGCTGCTACACCGTTTTTGTTTAAATCAATGTAAAAGGGTTACAGTCGGTTTTTTAGATGGCTTTTTTTAAATTGAAAAAAACCATCTGTAAAACCCAGGCTCGGACTGGCCCACAGGGGAATAGGGAAACCCCCGGTGGGGCCCCTCAGCATGGTAGACCTGGAGTTGTCTTTAAACTCCACATACATTCTCAAAAGAGGCAAAAAAGCAGAGAAATAGTGTCAAAAAGCAATAAGCAGAGTATGGAAGGCATCTACAGTCATTTATAGTAGCTGTAGGGAGGGCCCCCAAAATAAATACCACCGGTGGGCCCATAAAAACTCATCTGGTGGGCCCCTAGAGTCAGCTCCACCTGTGGGCCCTAGACACCCCAGTCCGACACTGGTAAAACCTACTGAAAACGTGTGCTGTGGGGACGAGCCCTCAGGCGCAGGCAGTGCTGTGGGGACGAGCCCTCAGGTGCAGGCAGTGCTGTGGGGACGAGCCCTCAGGTGCAGGCAGTGCTGTGGGGACGGGCCCTCAGGGGCAGGCAGTGCTGTGGGGACGAGCCCTCAGGGGCAGGCAGTGCTGTGGGGACGAGCTCTCAGGCGCAGGCAGTGCTGTGGGGACGAGCCCTCAGGAGCAGTCAGTGCTGTGGGTACGAGCCCTCAGGTGCAGGGCAGTGCTGTGTGGGACGAGCCCTCAGGCGCAGGCAGTGCCGTGGGGACGAGCCCTCAGGCGCAGGCAGTGCCGTGGGGACGAGCCCTCAGGCGCAGGCAGTGCTGTGGGGACGAGCCCTCAGGCGCAGGCAGTGCGGTGGGTACGAGCCCTCAGGCGCAGGCAGTGCTGTGGGGACGAGCCCTCAGGCGCAGGGCAGTGCTGTGGGGACGAGCCCTCAGGCGCCAGGCAGTGCTGTGTGGACGAGCCCTCAGGCGCAGACAGTGCTGTGGGGACGAGCCCCTCAGGCGCAGGCAGTGCTGTGGGGACGAGCCCTCAGGCGCAGGCAGTGCTGTGGGGGACGAGCCCTCAGGCGCAGGCAGTGCTGTGGGGACGAGCCCTCAGGCGCAGGCAGTGCAGTGGGGACGAGCCCTCAGGCGCAGGCAGTGCCGTGGGGACGAGCCCTCAGGCGCAGGCAGTGCCGTGGGGACGAGCCCTCAGGCGCAGGCAGTGCTGTGACTGTTACTTATGGCTGCTGTGCATGTATTCCTCTCCTTCTGTCCAGACTTCTTGGACCTGGGACAGTGAGAACAAGCAGAGCAGTAAGCATTTTGGGCCACATATATGAAAACATTTTGGGCAAAAAAGTGAGTTTTAGACCAAAATGTTTTCATACATGTGGCCCAAAGTGCTTACTGCTCTGCTTGTTCTCACTGTCCCAGGTCCAAGAAGTCTGGACAGAAGGAGAGGCATACATTCCTCCGTGGTGCATTTTATTCTCCCCTCTCCCTCCTCTTGTGTCCCCAGCTCTTCACTATCTGTACTGGTCGAAGGGTGGGGTGGGGGGGGGGGGGGCTGTAGTCACTAACACTTAACTGTTTTTGCCGGCTCCTCCGCCGCTCTTTGCGGGCTCTGTGCCTGTGACTGATGACGGCAGCAGCATCTGATCGCAGGGCCTGCCGGCAGTCACGTTCATTGCCGGACGGGCTCAGGAGCTGGAACTATCTGGGCAGCAGACAAAGTAGTAGCAGCTACAGGTCCCGGGCCCCCCTAAGGATCCGGGCCCCGTAGCAGTTGCTACGTCTGCTACCCCGGTAGTTCCGCCCCTGCTGTGAATAGCAGGTGTACAAGGAAAGAGAAGCAGCGATGACCACTGGCATCTATGAATATAGCTAACATTAAAGAGGCGAGCTCACCAAACTGATTAGCTTTGAGTAAACAAAGACTATTACCAAATACATCGCTGTTCTAAATTTTGCTTAATTTCAGAGCTGGAGCAGATTTTATCATCTGCTTGTGTACACAAGCTTTCCTGGTTACCGGCCACATGTCTCTGCTCTAACAAGGTGCAGCAGTGTGCCCGGGATGGTGACATTACTCTCTGCTGTTTACATTCTGCAAGACAGAGCTTGTTTAGAATACTTACTGCCAAAATTAAACCCTATATAAACCTCCATTACTAATGTCCCTCTAATACGTTAGGCTTAGCTAGATATAGTAGAGCTGAAACATCAGTCACTGCTGTTGAACCACCCACAGTCTGAAAAGGTAGTGGTTGCCTGAAGCTGTTGAACCACCCACACGCTGAACAGAAAGTAGGAGCCTGAAGCTGAAGAACCACCCACAGCCTGACCAGGAAGTTGGAGCTTAAAGCTGTAGAACCGCCCACAGCCTTAACAGGAAGTGGGAGTCTGAACTGTAGAAAAACACCCAACAGCCTGAACAGGAAGTGGGAGGCTGAAGCTGGAGAACTGCCCGCAACTTGAAAAAGAAGTGGGAGTCTGAAGCTGTAGAACCACTCAAAGCCTGACCAGGAAGTGGGAACCTAAATCTGTAGAAACGTCCACAGCCTTAACAGGAAGTGGGAGCCAGAAGCTGTAGAACTGCCCACACCCTAAACAGGAAGAAGGACCCTAACGCTGTTGAACCGCCCACATCCTGACGAGAAAGTAGGAGCCTAAAGCTGTAGAACATCCCACAGCCTTAACAGGAAGTGAGAGAGAGAAGCTATAGAAGGCTCACAGACTGAACAAGAAGTAGGAGCCTGAAGTTGTTGAACCGCCCACAGCCTGAACAGGAAGTGGGAGCCTGAAGCTATAGAAGCTATAGCACCTGCCTTTTCGGCTTTGCCCATAAATTTTCAATAGGATTGAGATCAGGGCTGTGTGATGGCCACTCCAAAACATTGACTTGGTTATCCTTAAGCCACTTTGTAACCAGTCTGGCTGTATGCTTCGGGTCATTGTCCATTTGGAAGACCCATTTCAACCCAAGATTTAACTTCCTGGCTGATATCTTGAGATAATGCTTCATTATTGCCACATAATCTTCTTTCCCCATGATGCCTTCTATTTTGTGAAGTGCTCCAGTCCCTCCTGCAGCAAAACAACCCCGCAACATGATGTTGCCAACCCCGTGTTTCACATTTGGGATGGTGTTCTTAGGCTTCCAAGCTTCTCCCTTTTTCCTCCAAACGTAACAATGGTCATTATGGCCAAACAGTTCAATTTTAGTTCCGTCAGACCACAGGACATGTCTCCAGAAACGTGGGTCTTTGTTCCTGTGCATTTGCAAACATTAATCTGGCTTTTATATATGTTTCTTTTGGAGTAATGGATTCTTCCTGGTAGAGTGGCCTTTCAGACCATGTTGATACAATTTTCCAAAGACATCATCGTATGGGATGTCCCAAATTGTGTAAACTTTTGACTTTGCAGAAAGTAATAAAAATGCCTTAAAAAATTCTCTCTCATTATTCTGGCATTTGGCAAATATAAATAGTTTTAGTTCCTAATTGACCTAAAACGGGGAAGGTTTATTCTGATTTCATGTCAGATAGTGAGAAAAGCATGCATACGTGTCTTTATATATAGTGTATGGAAACCTCTGGTTTCAACTGTATGTCCCCCATACTGACTATATCAAGGCCTGAGAGCAAACTTTAGCATCTTTTCTCAATTAAGGTATCTATATGGATATCTCTAGGGCAATTTTTTTTTCTCTAAATGTGACAGTATATTAGACAGGCGTCTTTGGTTTTTTGAGATATGAATAACAGAAAATGCCTCTTGAACAGTGTCGACTGTGGTGTCTGGGACCCCTAGTGAAGTTGATTCTTGGGCCCACCAATGAAGTTGATTCTTGGGGCCCACCAGTGGAGGTGATTCTTGGGGCCCACCAATGAAGTTGATTCATACGACCCACCAGTGGAGTTTATTCTTGGGGTGCAGCAGTAGAGTGGATTCTTGGAGCCCACCATTGTAGTGGGTTTGTGACGCACACCAGTGGAGCTGATTCTTGGGGTCCACAAGTGGAATTGATTCTTGGAGCCACCAGTGGAGTTGATTCTAGGGACCCACCAGTGGAGTTGGTTCTTGGTGCCCACCAGTGGAGTTGATTCTTGGGACCAACCAGGGGAGTTGATTCTTGGGTCTCACCAGGGGAGGTGATTCTTGGGGCCCTCCAGTGGGGGTGATTCTTGGGGCCCTCCCAGTGAGTTGATTCTTGGGGCCCCCCCAAGTGGAGTTGATTCTTGGGGCCCACAAGTGGGTTGATTCTTGGGGCCCACAAGTGGAGTTCATTCTTGGGGCCCACTAGTGGAGTTCATTCTTGGGGCCCTCCAGTGGAGACGTTTCTTGGGGCCCACTAGTGGAGTTGAGTCTTGGATTCACCAGTGGAGTTGGTTTTGGGGCCCACCAGTGGGGTGGATTCTTGGGGACCACTGGTGAAGTTGATTTTGGGGCTCACCAGTGGAGTTGAATGCTTGGGGCTACAAGTGGAGTTGATTCTTGGGGGCCACATGAAATGAAACGGTTTTGGTCTAAAACTCACTTTTTTCCCATAGGATTTCTTTTGGGGGAAAAAAGTGATTTTAGACCAAACCGTTTCATACATGTGGCCGTTGGAGTCCACCTGTGGAGATTTTTCTGGGGCCCACGTGTAGTAGATTCTTGGGGTCCACCAGTGGAGTTGAGTCTTGGGACCCACCAATGGAGTTGATTCTTGGGGCCCATTCTACAGTCACTGTATGTGACTGCACATATGACGCTTGCCTATCTTATTCTTTCCTTTTTTCCCTGACAAGCAACCCTATTGCCGGGCCGTTACCCAGGGTCACCATGACCAGGGGTTTCCCTTGCTCTTCTATGGGCCAGTCCGAGCCTGCTCTTGACTGACCCCAACAGAACCTGCAAGATGTAATTTAACAATATAATCGTCTAGGGACTGAATGATATTTCAAGATCCACAAAAGGGGTTTCCCGATCGGAGATCCATGGAGGTCATCAGTTCATTTTACTTGCACCTTTTTCTGGAAGAATGATCTTAAATTGGGATGTGATGTTGGCCTTCCTGGCAGGAACTGCCCATTAAAACAGGAAAAAAACGGCTGATTTGTTGTTTTGATGAAGGTTATTCAGGAAGATGAAAAGCCAGAATGGTGGTGGGGAAAAAAGCTTAACCATAAAAAAAATTCACCAGATCCAGATAGATTTGAAGGGGACCCATTCATTTTGGGGAAAAAAAACAAAAGATTTCAGTGAGATTATAAAGCTTTTCTGAAAATTTTC
>JAODAL010006564.1:0-132276 GCA_025379985.1 Phyllomedusa bahiana | reverse complement strand
AAACATTTCTTAGATAATCTGCTTTCCTAAGGAGGTCATGGGATTTATCTCTGTAACGACAGGTAGTCTTTAAATTTGAGGTCTCACTTTGTCCAGTAATTGATGTGATTACGGCTCTATAGATTATGTCAGTATGCAGTAAAGGTGACCTTGCCCTTTTAAGATTTTCTGTGACATAATTTTTGGAGACACAATTGACTTTCTGTTCTGACTGGTCATCATGAATGAAACTTTATTGTAGGGTAGGGTGCATTAGATGCTGCTCGTTCCTTCTCTTTGCTTCCAGTTTCATATAATTTGAACCTTAAAACATGAATATTGTCAAAACATCTTTTGTCTAAATGAGGAAATAATAATAGTAATGTCATTTAATCAACTGGAATGATTTCCTATGAATAACATAGTATAATTAAAATAACTGTAATGTTGATGCTTTAGAGGGATGTTATGCTTTCAGACAACAAGGTGATTCATCTGCAGAAAAGAACCAAATTCAGCTTCTACTTTAGGGCCATTCACAGTGTAAACCTGATAAATGACTACCCCATAAGAAAATTAGAAATTCACTGTAGTAATAGCAAGTAGTTTAAAATATAACTTTTAATAATTTCTAATAAAATCGCAAAATCTCTAAATACCACTAAGTACCAATCACAGATAACGTTATGCATGCCAGTCTAATCCACTAAACACCAATAAAAATAGGTGGACTCACGATTCCGCGGATATATTCTCTCCAGGGTTCCATACGGTGTTCGCAGATGACAGTGTAGTAGGTAGCTTTAGGAAAGATCACCAAAGATAGATGGTTATCAAACTATCCCTGTTAAGGACTATATTAAGTTACCTTGAAGGGGTTGTTTCGCTACAAAGATTAGCTTTCAACATGTAGGGAACACTAAATAAAGATGTTTTCCAAATATATTGCGTTGTTCATTTTTTTTTGTTAAGGAGCTAGAAGTGATTTTATCACCTTCTGTGCTCTCTCTGGTTCCCCAAGTGACTGACCTGTGTACTTCTCCCCCCCGCTGTTTGTTCTATCTGATAGCAGGTCGAAGCACATGGAACTTCAGGCAGTGAGAGCTTGTTTGTTATCTGATATTTCAGACAAAAGGCAGTAATTACTGCTGTTTACTTTACCTCAGAAGCTTCCCTGGTCCGGCCAGCATGAGATTTATCTAATTAGCAGAGGTCTGAATACATGGAGCTCATATGCTAATTACAGACAGCTTGAACAGAAAGGGACAGAGCAAAGCCGCATTATTTCATTCATGCATCCTATGAAACTTTGAGATGAGACAACCCCTTTAAGATACGTTTCTGCAGAGCAATCGCCTCAAAAGAGGCGGCTTGCCACCTGTGCTAGCCCTATTATGCCCTGGACTTATCCTTTGGCCAATAAAGCATGCGAAAAAATACTTATAGTGTACAGATAACTCTCCACATAAAAATTCTCCACAAAAAGACTCAGGACACGTTTCCCTCTCGTAGGATTTAGAGGGTTCTTCAGGGGAGAAAAATAATTATTGCTTAATGATATTCTGATAAGATGTCCTGGCTAGATAAAATGCTAAAGGACACAATAGGGTCCCATCTATACAGACCACAATGCCTCAATGGGCTAACACCATAAGTGCTCAGCGGACAAAAGTGATAAAATTATCCATTGTGCCCACTAATTTTAAATGGGTTTAAATTGTATTCTTGGGATTCTAGTGAGCTTATAAAATACAAAAAAACAACATATAGTCGCCCTCGCTGCAAGACTTCTGTTTTCTTCTGGTCTTCTTATGAATGGAACGTCACCTGTTCACTTCTGAACATTGGGAAGTGGATCTAAGGTGAGCGGAGGGGCAAGTATAAGTTTTTATTTTCTAAACATACCAGATACCCAAAAAAATCAAAAAATCGTATCTTCTCTGATGAGGGTCTGGAAGGCAACAGAATAATCACTCTGGCACCATTTTGTAAAACCTAGTGGAGTTGTCTGTTACCAAATGTTTTTCTGTCATCAGGATTGTGTGAAACAGATTAGTGCATTTACTCTAATATATGGTCTATTAAGTTGCAATTTTTTTAAACAAGCATTGATAGCTGTATGGAGCAAGTAGCTGCTGCATTTCCCATGGACACAAACTACACCACACCGTGTGACAACTGGGAATTGTTATTTATTGGTAACATCATTGAGAATGGAAGTAGATAGCTTCTCCTCCTGCTTTTACTACTCAAAGATTTTAATAAAGTTGAGTCTAACCAGATAATAACCTATGATATCTAGAGGTGGCATCATATTAGCAAAATTAGGATTATCTGTTTTCCGAAGGTATATTTAGTCTCTGACGTGCAAAGACAGATAGGACTCAGCATCGCTCACAAACCCTGATATGCCATGGAATGCAACCTACCATTATATGTGGACCTACCTTAAAAGGCTAGGAAGCCTTCATCTGCAAGCCTACTGAACAATAAGGGGGACAGGTATGAAGATCGGCGCGTCGAAGCGCCTGTTTTCACGGTTTATTCCGTGAAAACTGCACCTGATGTATGCCGGTGCCGACGTGCGCTCGTAAATGCGGGGCAAACTTCGACGCCACCGGCAGACAGACCACATTGAAATAGGTCTGCCTATTGGAGCTGTAATGCGCCTCACTTTGCCGACCCGCATTCATACATGCGTCGGAGTTTTTTAATGTGGTGCGTCCCGCCCCAGAACGGCCACAGAACGCCCCTTCATGTTAGGCGCATTACAAAGTGGCGAACCTTGCGCCTAACAGCGTCCGACAGCTGAGCCGGCACAGTGAGGCGCATTGTACGCCTGAAAATGTGTGAAAGCTCCGATCATACATGTCCCCCTAAGATTGGACCGTGCTGTAAAAACCCTCTTGATGTCTATGTTCCAATAAAATATGTTTACATCTCTAGTTATTATAGTCCATTGCCTGTTAAGTTGACTATAATCCAGTAGGACATATTTTGTATGATGCAAAGCATTGTGGGACAATTGCTTTTCTACCTACTTCCCCTTCAGAAGGTTTATGAGAAATGGAAAGCTGTGGTGGCAAAACAGATTAGTTATATATAACACATGTATCTGAGGATACCCTTAAAAATTGGAGACAGGATTTTTAAAAAGCTTGAGGACAGGTATGACATACATTCTGCCAAATTCCCTATGTGAAATATTGTAGCAAAATTTATTTTGTTTTTCAGACATGTAGCTATTTGAAATCGCTGCAGTTGGTAGCAATTTATCTATTACCGGCTTATTTTCCTGCTGCAGGATTAGAAGTAATTTCATATATTTTATGTCAATATTTCAATTTCTTCAAATATGCTGTTAGAAACCTGTATTCAAAAAACTCAGTGGTTTCTAAATCTGTATAATTTTCTTCATCGACAACAACACTTATCAAGTGACTTTTCCTTTGAGCATTGGATCTCTTGCCATTTGTCAAGCTGGATGAATTCTTGAGCTTGACAGTTTTCCCATAGGCTATAAATGAAACTTCATTGGTCTTGCTGGTTTACTCATGTCAGCTTACAACACCAAACGCAACAATCATACAGTGAAGGAAAAACTCCACTTGTTATATAATTTTACATTGATGAAACTGAGCTTCTAAATTGTAAAACAAAAATAAATACCTTTATTTTTTGTTAAGTTACGTCATGTATTTAACCGTTTATCTTCTTTATAGTGTTATTATAGAAGAAGCTTACTTGTCACATGATAAAATGTAACCAACTGTGTAATGACCAAGAACAGTCCTTTATGTGGAAAACTCTGTGTCACTGATCAGTTACAAAGTAAAGATCACATTATAGCAGTAACACAGGGAGAACAATGCTCTTACAATGTATATTTTTTTCATAATTTTACATTCAATATTCTGATACCGTTTTTTAATATCACAAGGCATTATGGGAAAGGAGCTGAGAAGCTCAAGCGCCCTCTGTTGGATGTAACAAATCTTCAATTTACTTTTAACCCACTGGGTCTTTGGAAAGCAAGAAGGGATTTCCAAAGACCCAGTGGGTCAAAAGCAAATTGAGGATTTGTTATATCTAACAGAGGGCGCTTGAGTTTCTCAGCTCCTTTCCCATAATGCCTTGTGATATGCAGATGCTTCGTGGAGGCAATTTCGAATCTCCACACACCTATATAGGCGCTCTCCCTAAGGAGAGATCTTCCCTTTCTGAGCCACTCATTGCCACTCACCAAGCCAGCATCTCCCCTGCTCTTACTGACGAGGGGGAAAAACCCCCGAAAAAGGCTGTATACAGATGGGTGATGCTGGCTTGGCTAAATTTCCTTTCTTGCTTTCCTAAGACCCAGTGGGTCAATTGACAATTGAGGATTTGTTACATCCAACAGAGGGAAATTTAGATTATCATTTCTTTTACCATAATGGCTTGTGATATTCAGTTGCTTTGTGGAGTGCAAAAAGGCAATTTTGAATCTCCACACGCCTATATAGGCGCTCTCCCTAAGGAGAGATCTTCCCTTTCTGAACCTTTTTTTTTTAAAGGAAAACTAAATCTAGATATGAATAATACAATTGGACAAGACATATGATTGCCCAATTGTATGCCGGTTTTTGTAGCTTCCCTGCAGGGGTTTGAAAAATTTAAATCTGGGAAACCCTTTTAAAGGGAAAAGGTCCCTGCTGATTTTATCTTTGGGTTGTAACTGATGGAGAAGGTGTGGGGGGGTTCTTAAATAAGAGATGGAGCTTAAAGGGGTTATCTCACTACAAATATTAACTTTTAACATGTAGGGAACACTAAATGAAACTTTTCCAAATATTTTGGGTTTTGTTCATTTTTTTTTTTAAAGGAGAAAATTGATTTTATCCCCTTCTGAGGGTTTTTGGTTTTATTACCGCCCTTTTTCCCTTTTCTCCCCTGCGTTTGTCTTATTGATAGCAGGGAGGACATCCTCACACAGGTCTGGCACAGAACGGGGCAGCCTGAAGCTTAGTGTTTTTGACTTTCAGACAAAAGAACAAATTATACGTTTACTTTAGCTCTGAAACTTCTCTGGGCGGGAAAAGCAGGAGATTGGTTACATTAGCGAAGTCTGAATACACGGGAGCCAAGCTAACTACAGAAGCTTGACCAAAAGACGGGAGCATAATAAAAAGAATGCTACGACTCTAAAAACAGTGAGTAAACCCCTTTAACAATCTTTTTGTCCTACTGCCAAAAGACCAAAGGGGGACTCCCCCTCAGCTAGTTTTTCGCCAGCACGGGTTAGATAAAAGATGGGAGGGTCATGGTTGATCCCCCTAAATTTATTAGCGTAGACTGGGGGGCCTAGGGCCCCCAAAGTGAAATTTCTTTGGGGGACATCCTACAGTTACTGTGCATGCCTCTTATACGCTGCCTCTTTCTCTTTGCCTTTCTGAGGTCCACCAGGGGTTTTCCCTTTCCCCCCTTTTGGGGGAGCCGGCCTTTGTATTTCCAATAAACTGCAATATAAAACAAAGCAGGATCGACAGAAAAGGGTAGATTAAAAAAGGAAGAGCTGGTTTACTTTTTCATTTTCTAAGATTCTATTATTTTTGTGTTAGCATCATTCCAATGTCATTATAGCTATTGCTGCTTTGCTTTTGTGCTTCAAAGCTCCACATCCACTGCATCGCAATATCGTTATAGTATAAAATCCTGCCGCCACTCGAGGGAGCCTAGGAGCGTATTGCATACTGAGTTATTATTTAATTTAATATATAAACAGTAGTAGAAATTTTTTTCCCCTTAGTGGTGGGTAATATCATTTATCATTGTCCCTATGGAAGGGAGTTGGCGCTCTAGAACATAAAAACAGAGCTCCGACTAATATAAAGATTAGTGTTGAGCGTTTGCGTTGGCTATCGAGATCGATCGATAGTCGATAGTCGGCCCCCTATCGATAAGGTTTTTTTCCATTGGGCATCGATAGGGATGACCATTTAAAATCTATGGGGAGAGCAACAACACCTTCATTATTACACCCAAACAAGGCTGGAAGCTGAAAATTTAAAATCCACAACATCAAAGGGTACGGCTACATCTTAGGCAACACACGTAGGATATAAAAGTCAAACAAAAAAAAACAAAGAACAATTACTATCCCTGTCTTGTACCACAGCCTAGCCCTTAAACCTGCAACACACCACAATTAAAAAAGTGCCAGAAGGTCAGTAATGATTTGAACCATCCTGTTACTTGAACTGGACATTGAATATTCCCTGTCCTGTAACGCAGCATGACCCCAACCTGCATGATCCCCACATTTAAAAAGTCCGGGCAAAACAGGAGTCATTCTAATTACACCACATTTTAGTTGAACTGGACATTGACTATACCTGTCCCTGGGCCACAGTCATGAGCCCCAAACCTTTATGACCCCCACATTTAAAAATTGCCTGGAAAAAGGATTCTTTCAACCACCATTTTAGATGAACTTGACATTGAACTAAACCTGTCCTGGCCACAGCAGAGCCCCAAACTTGCATGACCTCCCACATTTAAAAAGTGCCGGAAAAAGGAGTCCTACAACCCCCATTTTAGAGTTGAACTGGACATTGACTATAACCTGTCCTGGGCCACAGCAGAACCTCAAACCGCATGACCCCCACATTTAAAAAAGTGCCGGAAAAGGAGTCTTTCAACCACCTTTTTTGAACTGGACATTGACTATACCTGTCCTGGGCCACAGCATGAGCCCAAACCAGCTGACCCCCCACATTTTAAAAAGAGCCGGAAAAAGTAGTCTTTCAATCAACCACCATTTTAGTTTCACACTGGACATGACTATACCTGTCCCTGAGCCACAGCATGAGCCCCAAACCTGCATTGACCCCCACATTAAAAAGTGCCGGAAAAAGATTCTTTCAACCACATTTTTAGTATCACATGGACATTGACTATACTGTCCTGGCCACAGCATGAGCCCCAAACCTCATGACCCCCACATTTAAAAAGAGCCGGAAAAAGGAGTCTTTCAACCACCATTTTTTAGTTTCACCTGGAATTGACTATACCTGTCCTTGGGCCACATCTCAGCAATGATCCCCAAGACCTGCATGACACACCCACAATTAAAATGCCGGAAAAGGAGTCTTTTTCAACCACCATTTTAGTTGAACTGGACATTGAACTATACCTGTCCTCGGCCATCATCATGACCCAGGGCCGGAGTTACAGTGGGTGCGGTGAAGCCCAGGCAAGGCGTCCTGTCATCTATTAACAGCAGGTTAAAAAATGCCCTGATGAACGCAGCAACGAAAACGTCGTGCTGAAGCAGAGTGCGGAAGCTGGAAGTGTGAGAACTCCAGCCTTCTCAGTACACGTCAATACCTGGTAGCTCTTGCCCCTCGTATGAGTGTGGACCAATGTGAGCTTTCCACTTGGAAATACTGGTGGTTTAACGCTCCTGTTACAACACCTCCAGGTGCCCTTTATCTTCGGCCAATTCATTTTCCTCATTTTACTCGAACTCGCTGAGGAAATGGTCTCTGTATACTTTGTTTTCACTGTCCCGTGCTCCATAGCTCCATGTCCTCTGAAAAACCTACATCTGGTCAAGTATTTCCTGTTACCTCCCTTTGTACAAATTCAGAGGAATTTTTTTAACAGCTATTTTGTACAAGCAAGTTTTTAGTACTTTAAATTCTAGAAAACTCATTGTTAAAATAAGATTGAATCCCACCATGTCTTGTTTCTCTTTTTTTCATTGTATTAAATGGGGGTTGTCTCAATACAGGGAATGATAGCTATGTTAAATATCTTGCAAAAACAAGTCTTTTGCAATATGTGTCCATTAACAGTGTCCACCTAATTCCGTTTCTGACAGCACCATCACCCTTAGCCACTCTTGACAATTGTGAAGAACAAATGTCTGTAATAAACAACATTTTTTAGAGTAGGACCTGTAGTATAGCTGCATGTCACAGCAAAATGCCCCCCAAAAATCAATGTCTTGACCCTGAGCCACTTTGGTCAATTGGTGAAGAACAAATACTTGTTAGAAACAACATTTTTTAGAAATAGACCTGTAGTATAGCTGCATGTCACCACAAATGCCCCCAAAAATTCAAAGCAAGACCCTTGAGCCACTTTGTCTATTGTGAAGAACAAATGTCTGTTAGAAAACAACATTTTTTTAATAATAGGACCTGTAGTATTGCTGCATTTCAAAGCAGCTGACCCAAAAAAATTATAAAAATGACTTTCTCCAGCCACTGTTTAAAAAATTGTGAGGGAGAATGCCACTTAGAAGCCACATTTCTGTTCTCAAAGGACATGATTATTTTGTATCTCACAGCTACATGACCCCAAAAATTAAAAATATGACTTCTCAGCCACTATAAAAATTGTAGGGAGAAATGCCACTTAGAAGCCACATTTCTGTTCCAAAGGACCATAATTAAAGCTGTATCTCAACGAGCAACATGACTCCCAAAAAAATTATAAATATGACTTCTCAGCCACGATTAAAAATTGTGAGGGTAGAAATGCCACTTAGAAGTCACATTTTTTTTCCAAAGGACCATGATTATTGCTGTATCCTCACAGCAACATGACCTCAAACCATTGACAAGCGAAAACTTCTTAAGTTATAGTTAGTAAATGGAATATCCGGTTGTTGGTCAAAAACCTGCTGTCTTTTACAGTCCATCCGACACAGCAAAACAGCAAAATGAACCTGTGGAAAATGAGAATAAAAATTTGCAGTAAGAAATGATCATTTTAAAAAAAAGTTTTCAAGATGAACCATTTCTGTTTGAAAAGGAATGTGTCTACACGTATACAAGACGTGGCAACTAATCGGTGACCTCAGGCGATTAGCCACAAGAACATCAGTGCGGGGGGGGCCCAGGTCACATCACGTATAGAGGAGGCACACACATCACACTGTGTTTTATAGTCAACTGTGTTCATCGTGTTGTGTGTGGATATGTGGGGATAGACAATTCATATATATAAAATCCAAGTTGTACTCCTGTGCCGCTCACCGCGACCTGGACGTCAAGGAGAATAATCTAACAGTCGTGCTCACTCTGTTATTTGCTATACTCATCATACCACGCTATGACGGCGTTTCGGGCAGTCCGTTGCAGATATGAACGCTCTGCTGGCATAGTAGACCCAGTCTAACACCGTACACTTCTCTCGCCGCTGTCTATGGGGTGACTGGAGAGTCTCTGTGACGAGCTCAGGGCGGATGTCCATATATTGTCCAGGCCCGCCCAATAACCTTTTGATCCTCATGCGGGGGCGAATGGGAAATGATGGATTGTAAAAGATTACTGAATTAATGGGGGGGGGGGGTAGCTGGGTTTTTACCGAACTATTGCAAAATTCTTAGGTGTAGAACGAAGTTAGTCGTGGCATACGACATATCTTAAAGTGCGAGGGTAAGTGTACAGGAGCTTTGATTAGGTGTGTGGGTATTATAAAGATTATTGGTATAAACCTTTAGCTTATATAATTGCCTATGATGACGATAAACTACTTCAATATAATGCTGTCACTCGCTGATTGTTGTTCCACCCGGTGACATTTGGGACGTGAAGCAGTACTGAGCACAAGATATCTCCAGTTGGATCATCAGCAAGGTCTCGCATTCCTGCATTTTACTCTCTATTGGGTGGGTGGAAGGAAAGTGCTGATTTTTGTTTGTACCCGGGGATCCATGAGGTGGCCACCCAGTAACTGTTGTTCATTTTGATGGCCTTAATGACGAGGATCATGTTTGTAGGAAATGGAGCATCCAAGCACTCATGTGAGAGATGGAGCCTTGATTCCCAAGCCTCTGGGTCGAGGGGCACTAGCAAACTGATCTTCCTCATCTTCCCTCCTCCGCCTCAATTCGCCGCCAACCTCTTTCCAGGCAGGACGTCGGTAACATCGTGTATAGGAGTACCTCCTCCTCCTCCCTCCTCCACCGCTGCCTCCGCAAACAGCTTCAAACAGCCCTGACTTGCCTGAGATGAATGGCACCCTTAGAGCTATGCCCACCTAATGCACTAGCATCTGGAACCCCGAACCACCTTCTAATTGAAGACCGATGAAATTGGTGAAACTGGTCCGGGCCTTGTGGATTGTGACTGGAGAGAAAGGCTTACCGTGTCCACATCCTGTGTTCCGTTCCTCCTCCCGTTCGCTTGGCGGGACCTGTTTGGTTTCAGAGTGTCCAAACGATCGTTCCAGAACTAAGATCACCACAATGCTCATCTGACAAGGGCATTGTCCGCACTGACCATTTTGGTGGCTCTTCAAAACTTGGCAAGGATGGTGCAGAGCTCTTCACCTGCCTCCACTTCTTTGTTCAAACACCCCGAGGTCCGATAAATCCGCCTGCTTGTTCATGCCATGTGTAACTTCGTACTGCGTAATGGCATTGCGCCTGGCTTCAACAATCGCTGGAGCATGGTGGAGGGTGGGAATTCCCAGCATTTGCCACGTCAACAATGAGACGGTTTGAACGGGAGGCCGAGCTGGACGCTGCAAGATACGCAGCGCAGGCGGGACGAAGCAGGGTGCGAACGGGCGGAAGTGGCGAACTCAGACTCCTCTCGAGCCTTCGTTCAGCATGCAGTCCAGACCCGGTAGCTCTTTAGAAATTTTCTGGACGAAAAGGTTCATGACATGTGCCAGGCAAGGGATGTGCTCCACCTACCGAACTTAAAGGGGGCGGACCAGCCAGATTTCGTGCCGTTATCGCACATCTCACGCACCTTTGCCCATAGGCACAAGGTTTCTTGTCACCCAGCCAGCGCTCCCACGGGTATCTCGTTGCTTAGAGCTCCCACAGCTCCTGATCTTACTGTGTGTGACGGTCTCCAGGCAAGATTAATTTCACATGCCAGTTGTTCTGGGCCGTGATGCCATCACCAGAGGACCTTGGGGGAAAGAGGCCTGCAAACCATCCCTGCGGCATTTGAAAGCGTTGCGCCGCACCTGAGAGCCACCGTCACCCCAGAGACATCCACTCCGCTCACCCAGTGAGCTGTCACAAGAGATATAGCGGCCTTGGCCTTGCTTACTATCCATGTGTCGTTGGTGGGGGTGGGGGGGGGGTGGGAGCGGGGGGGGGTGGGGGGGAGGGAGATGGACCTTTTCCCGGCACAGGATGCATGTACAACAGCGGCTTGGAAATGTTTAGATGACACCCGTGGCTGCCAGGGCAGGGACTGCTTTCTGGCAAAGAACTGCTGGGTCGGCAATCTGGTATTGGGGGCAAGCGAGGCATGACCTGTGTGCGGGAACCCGCATCTGGTGACCACCAGACTGAAAGGGCAACATTTTCCAAGTTCCAAACAGCCTGGCAACATGCCGACATTCAGGCTTTTGGCTTTGGGATGGTTCTTGGTTAAAGTGTTTCTTCTGCTCCCAAACCTGGAAGACAGAAGGTGCTGGCTGCAAGACTGGCCCGCTGTAGCGGCGTGGGCAGGTCCATCAAACTGGCGGAAGGAGAAGGGGTAGGATGGTCTCTGTGGTGCTGTGTACTCGGCGACAGTGGAGGCTGACGGAGGCTGATCCCTGATCATGAACTCTGAGAGACATGGCAGCTGAGGAAACGCTTGGTGGTGGCGGAGGAGGAGAGGCCGGAGTACAGAGGTGTGACAGTGGTTGGAGGCCTGTCGTCGGTCTGGCCTTTTTTGGCCAAAGTTTTCCCTCCATTCAACTCCATGCATTCGCTCATGTGACTAGACATGTTGGTGGGTGGATACCACCTTAAGTTCTTCGCCTCTACTTATGCTTACGCAAAGCGGCATATGACACCGCTGGGGTGAATCAGAGCTCGCTTGCTCAAAGAAAGGCCCATGCCTTGAGAGGTTCCTGGACCTTTTTGACGGCGATAAGCGAAGACGGGTTGCCTGACCCATGGCAGCGAATCATACAGCGGACTGCTGTGACCCGCCATCTCCCTTTTGTGGCGGGACCCGTATTGACAACTACGCCATCGTCTTCCTCCTCGTCCACTGATGAAGCGCTCGCAAGCAAATTCTGCGGAGAAGACCATGAATGATCCTCAATGTCGTCATCATCATCATCATACACAACACAGGTTACTGGTCGTCCCTGACTTTCTGCATCCAGAAGCTGCGGGCTACAAGCAAGGGGCACTGCAAGGCGTTGCCGGACCGCACCGGGATTTTTGCCGATTGACCCCGCTTCCATCACCCTCCTCTGATGGCATCATGTAACTGGGCGTCAGAGCAGACTAAATCATCCTCTGATCTTTTAACATGCTTCTGACCCGCAAACCGCATTTTGTCATCAAAGGGTTCTTCAACAATGGATTCCTCACAGTGTGGTACCACGAGTTGACATTTGGGCTGCTTCATGTTGGACGGAGTGCTGAAGATAGCTGATGACGACATTTGTGGCCTGACTGCGATGGACGAGGAAGGTAAGACTGCTAGATGCAGGTTGCATAAACCACTGAAGGACAGATTGGCGACGATGTTCGTTACTTAGATTTCAAGGACCCTTGACCCAGCGATGACAGCCTGACGGTCCTGCAACTGACGATCCGCTGGCATGCGTGTTGTCGCCAGCACTGGAAGGAGCACCTTCTCTTCGTACCTCTACCTCCATGTGCTACCCCCTCTTTGCTCGTTTACCAACACCTGCAGTATCGCTCCATATTCAGAATATAAAAATTTGGAGAAGGTATGGAATGTTTTGGAAAGTCTCTTAATAAAAGACGGAAAATCACAGCTATTCTCAAATCCACTAATCAAAACAAAATGCTGGATTCAAATATATTTAACTGCAAGTGTCCTTATCAACAAAAATCTGACTGGGCAAAAGTCCAAAAAACACCATCTGTTATGTTTTGGTATAATAAACGGTATTTTTTTCACCTTCTCAATTCACCGTGTGGTGAATATAGAATGTGCTGTTAAGATTTACGTAGATGCTCGTCAATGAACAGTGCTGGGTGCGCAAAAGTCAAAAGAAACACGTAAACTGTTTATGTTTTGATATAATAAACGTGATTTTTTTTGCACCTTTCAATTCCACCTGTGGTGAATATAGAATTGCTGTTTTAAAATTTACTATATGCTGCAATCAATGAACAGTGCTGGGTGCACAAAAGTCAAAAAACCAACACGTAACTGTTATGTTTTTGATATATAAACGGTAAATTTTTTGCACCTTTCAATTCAACCTGTGGTGAATTATAGAATTATGCTTGTTTTAAGATTTACGAAGATCTTGCGTCAATGAAAAGTGCTGGTGCCGCAAAAGTCAAAAAACACTATCGTTTATGTTTCTGATATAATAAACCAGGTAATTTTTGGGCACCTTCAATTCATCCTGTGGTGAATATAGAATTGCTGTTTTAAGATTTTACGTAGATCGCTGCATCATGAACATGCTGGGTGCGCAAAAGTCAAAAACACGTAACTGTATATGTTTTGAGATATAATAAACTGTATTTTTTGCATCCTTTCAAATCTACCCTGTGGTGAATATAGAATGTGCTGTTTAAGAGATTTACGTAGATGCTGGCTTCAATGACAGTGCTGGGTGCGCAAAAGTCAAAAAACACGTAAACAGTTATGTTTTGATATAATAAACGTAATTTTTTGTCACCTTCAATTCACCTGTGGTGATATAGATTTGCTGTTTTAAAGAAATTACGTAGATGTTCGCTTCAATGAACATGCGGGTGCTCAATGAAGTCAAAAAACACGTACTGTTTATGTCTTGATATAATAAACGGTAATTTTTGCACCTTTTCAATTCAACCTGTAGGTGAAAATATAGAAATTTGCGTGTTTTAAAGAATTACGTAGATTGCTGCGTCAATGAACGTGCTGGGTGCGCAAAGTCAAAAAACACGTAACTGTTTATGTTTTGATATAATAAACTATATTTTTTTGCACCTTTCAATTTCACCTGGGTGAATATAGAATTGCTGTTTTTTAAGATTTACGTAGATGGTGCGTCAATGAACATGGCTGGTGCGCAAAGTCCAAAAACATCGTAACTGTATATGTTTTGATATGAATAAACGGTATTTTTTGCACATCTATCAACTTCAGCCTGTGGGAATAGTAGAATTGCTGTATTAAAGATTACGTAGAATTGTCTGCATATCTGTCCAATGAAACACGTGCAAGGTTGCGGCAACCAAGTCAAAAAACACGCAACTGTGATGGTTTTTCATAATAATAAACGGTATTTTGCACCTTCAATTCACCTAAGTGGTGAAATATAGAATTGCTGTTTTTTAAGATTGTACGCTAGATGCTGCGTCAATAACAGGTGCTCAGGATGCAGCACACAAGTCAAAAAACGACTGTAACTGTTATGTTTTGATTTAATCATGCCTAACGTATTTTTGCAGCCTTTCAATTCACCTGTGTGAATATAGAATTTGCAATGTTCATTTAAGATAACAAAGTAGACTGCTTATTTTTTCTTCGTTCAATAACATTGCCTGGGTGCGCAACAAGTCATAAACACGTTAACTGATTTATGTCTTTGATATAATGAAAAACGGTATTTTTTGCACCTTTCAATTCACCCGTGGTGAATATAGAATTTGCTCTTTTAAAGATTTACGTAGATGCTGCGAACAATGAACAGTGCTTGGGTGCGCAAAAGTCAAAAAAAACACGTACTGTGATGTTTTTCGAACGATACAACGGTATTTTTGGCAACAAACAACCTCTGCTACTACAAGATTGCTGTTTTGTAATTAAGAAGTGCAAGGTGGATATATCTACAGTCCACAGGTGTAATGGTAAATGACACCTATCGGAAATGTATACTGAGAATAAAGTGGAGTTGTGACAGCTAACAAGAGACCTGGCAGTACTAGAAATTATGTTTATCCAATTATAATTTAGGCTGCCCAATATCCATGAAAAATTTCAATAGCAAACTGGTAATAATAAGATATTCCACTACAATGTCTACACTAATCCTTGGTGACTTATCCAGTTTCTTTATAGATAGAGCTTGTCTGTGTTCCACACCGCGGAGGCCCCCCCCCCCCCCCGCTCCCGCTACGCCGTGAATTACTCCGGTAGAGCTGCTTTAAAATTCTCTAGCTTAACTACATAAAATGTCTCAAATCTCTAATCAAACTAATTGGAAGGATCACAGCTAATAGTAGAGGTTTCCTTCTGTGCAAGAAATAGCCTAATTTCGGCTGAGCTGTTTGGCCACAGGGCATAGCCGCAGGTCCTATCCCTATGAGACGCCTGAAAGACACTGAGGTCTGAAACAGGAAACGCTGTTCTATGTAAAACGAGGTCATGTGATTTTTCCAGCCAATCGCAACCAAACACATCCCAGTCATGAACGTCGCACACACATCTCACCCTGCTCTATTCTTAATCTCATTTGCTGAGCCGCCAAAATTACAGGAACGCCCTGAAAAAGGCGCGATCTTAATAGATGATGCTCAGATTTTAACCTTAATTATCGCATGATCTGGAAATTTCGATCACCATAAAAACCTTGCCGATTTCAACTTTGTCGATAAAAATCGCTCAACACTAATAAGATATAATAGGAAATTAATCAGCACAAAATTTTTAACATGTAAGATTAAAATAAAAAAAAGTCATCAAAGGTAGATATTCCGTTAACATGCAAATAAAAAGATTTTTTTCTTCCATTATAAAGGTTGCAGTCAGCATTTTCCATGCCATTAGTACAAGATATTAGCATTACACATTGCACACAACTTTCTCAAAGCTTTTAAATGGGAAATCATGTGCAATTAATTTGCATATTGTATTGCATATGCTTTATTCTTTTCCATGTAACCTATATATGTCACCTTCTCTTGTTGCATAACACAAATGGAGATGAATTTGCATAATGCTATTACAATTCCCAGTAAGCCAATAAATGTCATTTTCTATTTTCTTTTATGCATAACTTATTAATTAAGGTGGATCCGCAAATAGATACAATCTTATTTTGAGAAAACCTTTAGGGCTGTCATTCCGAGGGAGCTGTATTAGACCCAAAATATTAGTTTGCAAATGGATTGTAATTATAGACAACTGGATAATCAATATATGCATACATATATATGCATTTTATATACATAGAATAAATTAAGTCTTATCTAAAATTATGTAAACTTTTGCAACATCTTTAGTATAGATTTATTTCGACCCATTCCCCAACCTATGTGTAAAAGGAGCTTGGTAAAGTCACAATACGTTGCAGTGCTTTTTATTGCCATGTGTTGTACATGAAATAAAACAACTGGATCCTGAAGGGACAAGTTTAAAAAAGTGAGTGTATATATATATATATATATATTATAATATATATATATATATATATATATCCAAAATTCAAAGCACCACCCTATTTTTGTATAGAAATTTTACAATAAAAGAAAATAAACACATTTAGTCCCATATTAAATATCACGTTATTTAACTTGCATCAAACCACTAAAACTACAGCTCACCCTGAAAAAAACAGAAACTAGCTCTTGCATTTGTTTATTTGTCTAATATTCATACCTGCGTTGATTTGACCTTTCTTCCTATTCTTGATTCCTATCTTCCTAGCTTCTATGTTACTTAATCTTGTCATAGATGGTTTACAGTGCTGCACTGAATAACTACTGGTGACCACAGCTACAGTGTATATTATCTTCAGCACAGAGGCGTAACTTGAAACTTCTGGGCTCTAGTGTAAATAGTGAAATGGTGCCCTTCAGTTACCATGTGACACTGACAATGCTGTAGTAGAAGGGCTTTTGGGGCCCCCTCAGGCTGCAGGGCCCGGTAGCAACTGCTATCTCTGAACCACTGATAGCTACACCCCTGCTTCAGCAGATAGCTACAATATATAAACATTAGCCATAGGGGTCCATTCACACGGCAAGGTTTTTGGTCGTATTTTCAGATGATTTTCGGATTTGGAAACCATCTGAAAACTGACCTGAAACCGTCCCTATAGACTTAAATAGAAAATGTGCAGTTCAATGGTTATAGAGGATGGACGAATCCGCAAACCGCGGACAGAACCCTCCCCAAAAACCTTTGAAAAGATGATAAAATACCGTCCGGATTCTGAAACAGAATCTGACCGTTATTTTGTATATGCTATGTGGACGCTCCCTAACAGTTAAACCACGTGCCCCTGTTGAGGCACAGACTTTACAAAACCTTAGAAGGTGTCCCAGGGTCGGGACAATGAGTAGGCAGAGGTAGGCAACCTTTGGGCACCTAACTCTGCTTGTCAGAAGTTGGGCGCAAAGTAGGATTGCCACCCACCCGGCTGGTGGATAATCAGTAATTTTAATCTGTTCCATTCGTGCTGTGCTGCCGGCTCCTCCTCCCTTGTACAAAGTTATGAAGCAGAGACCGACATGTAACACACAGGAGAGGAGGACAAGGCAGACACACAGCACACACTGCTGCATATCGTTGCTCTGTGCCGGTCAACAAAGTTTCTTCTCATTGGGCGTTCCCCTACTCCTCTCCAGGTCTGTCTCCTGTTCTTCCTGGGTTTTATAATATATCTGCTGTGTATCACATATGATGTACATAATGGGCGACATGCATGAAAGCTGGTGTGTTAACGTCAAATTTAATGCGCACAATAATAGCCTAGAGTGCACCTGATTTATGAACGCGCTCTGCAGTGGGTCATAAATCAGGCCCATTTTAGCGCTACGGTGACATTTCTGGCTCCGATATACCACTTTGAAAGTGCTCTACCTGTTCCAGCAGTAATGTGCCTAGAAATGTCGTAGCGAAGCTATAAATCTAGGTTCTAGAGCGCCCTGCCTCCCACTGCGCCTGATATTGGGCTGAAAAGACACCACATATCTGGCGCTGCCCCGTTCATCCATGTCACCCAATATGTCCACATGACCAGTGTGGCGCCTTACATCTTAGACCGTCCTGGGGGTTTCTTCAGCTCACGTATCGTCGCTTCATAGCAGAATAGTAGTCAGACACAGGGTTCCGTTTAACACTGGCCTCAGCCAGCTTTATTGTTCAGGCACAAAAAATAAATAAAATCCTCGGCCATCTAACCACTGAAGGGGACATGTCTGAAAACTGTCTTGGTCTAAGACTTTTCTTGTTGCCCATAAAAACCAATCAGAGCCCATAGCAACAAATCAGAGCTCACCCCAACCAATCAGAGCTCCCCTTTATTTTTTTGAGAGCTCTATATGAAATGAAAGGGGAACGCTGATTGGTTGCTATGGGAAACAAAGAAAAGTCTTAGACCAAGACAGTTTTCAGACATGTCCCCACAGCACCATCAACAACAGTATTCTTACTGTCTTAAAGGCTTCCCTCAAGCCTCCGGAGCCAGAGCCTCTCCTCAGCTCCTCAGCTGCTCCACACTCAGGTAGCAAGCCAAACCCCCTCCTCACCTGGAGCACCAGCCTATTAATAGGCCTAGTAAGGCCTTGCCTGGAACGTGGGGACGGCCTCTCACCCAACGCTACGACCGTCCCGGGAAAGGAAACCCATACCTGGCTGTAACGCAGCCATTCTAGCTGCCTGTGTCAGTAACCTATTGCTACTGACACCAACAAGTTTCCTTCCCCCACCGAACCCAGGTTTTCAGTGGCACATTTGCAGCAGGTAACGTGCTGAATTCCACCTAGTGGCAGAGACCTGCAACTGCACACGATCACTGCCACTTCTTATTAATAATATATTAATTAATTATAATATATATATATTATTAAATATACAATAATTATATATATATATACATATATATATATATAGATATATATATATATATATATATATATATATATATATATAGTCACATTGGTCGTGTGAATATATTTATTATATATGACATGTGATACACAGCAGGTACATACCATAAGGCACTGCTGCACGTCTCTCTATGTTACTAAGGGTAGGTTCACACAAAGTATTTTGTTGTGTATTTTGCACAGAAATACGTCCAAAACAATGTTCTAAACACTTCTCATAGACTTCAATATAAAAACACACCGCCATTTACACGACACGTATTTTACTCTTGTACTTTTTGTCGTGCCTGAAAAGAATTGACATGCCGTGTGAATGTGTCAGTCATTGGTGGTCGAGGTGCACAGGCTCAGCAGAACATGCAAGATGGTAGAAAAAACGCAACTAAAGTTTTTTGGGAACAATTGAAGGAATTTAATTTTTGTCAACTGCATTCAGGCTCCAATTCAACCTATTGAGCTGTGACTGCATATATAGTACACAGGATATAAACGGAATAATGGAATAGCGTACGGTGCATTATCATGCTGCGTTAGTAGCGTCCAACAAAAATGAATGTATCATTACAAACATCATTCAAAGATTTTAAGTCTCATTTTAGGAAATAATGCAAGCAAACAATGAAATGCCAGGAAAAATGATCTGGATGAAACCAAGTCTGCTGGAGTGCAGAGAAAAAGCACAAGAGAGGGAGATAAGTGCATGTCTTTTAATTAAGGCTTAGCATGGCCTATGTTCCTCATTTGTCTGTATCCTTAGCAACCAATGCTATGCTTCAAAAGGTACAAGAGCGAAATATATACAAGTGAAATGGCTAGTCTTTCCCTTTTATATGAGAGGTAAAGGTACATAGAAGCAGAGTGAGTTCGGACCCTAAAAATTTCTTGCACATTTCTATTATACATTTCCTTTATGAATATTTAGCTAATTTACTGCATTTAACTTATTAATTGAAAGTGTTAAATAAAGTATACAGCACACTCACATTTACTGCTGTCAGATCCTGTGATCAGCTACAAACACACATTCAGGCTGTATAGACAAAACATATCTTTACTTCATCTTTATCAACTGGTGTATAAGAAACATAGTTCAATGACGAACACCTTAAGCAATGAAAACACATGTATACGTGGCAGTACTTAGCTGTTGAGTGTCTCTTTTAGAAGACTAATGGTAGTCCAGTAATGAACTTTTAGAAGCCGATCATGGTGGAGTGCAGCTCCGTGCCGCTATGCAATGACCATGTGTACATGTGTTTACATTGCTTAAGGTGTTCGTCATTGAACTATGTTTCTTATACACCAGTTGATAAAGATGAAGTAAAGATATGTTTTGTCTATACAGCCTGAATGTGTGTTTGTAGCTAATATAGGGGAGTTTAAAGCAAGGTACTCCCAACGGCTGAGACTACTACGTGCGCAGGAATTAGAATACGGCATTCTTTGCAATATTAGATCCTGTGATCACGCATATATTTTACTGCATAGATGACTACCATTTAGACTGAAAGGGGCTGTTGGTTATCGACCATACACTTTGTTAGAAAGGTCCATTGATGCGAAGCAGATCACATGACCCTGAGCAACGCCGACCCTTTGCTGCTGTAGTCAATACCCCCCTTGTTCCAGCTCTACAAATAAAGCAGCAACTGATGGATAATTTGGCAACGCGCCATTTTATATACAATAAATAACAAATGATTACCATGCAAATGAGTATCAATCCCAAAACCCCCATTTGCTCCAATCCAATACACCCCACCAACTTTTCCAACAACCTTCCGAAAAACCTAAAAGAAACCAACTTGGGGCTGAGGTCCTTGGAGCCAAACAATGATCCAACCACCCGTGTCTGGCGAGAAGAAACATCCTCTTTAACTCCGCAGTTCTTTGCCCCCAGCCGTCACCCCCGGCTTCAGGGCACCAAAAGCCACCTCAGGCGGCTCACCATTCCATCACCTGCTCCCAAGGACGCCGCCCTGTGGAGCCCCAACCTTCGCCAGACCGGTCCATCCAGGAAACTGGGAGCCAAGCCGAGCCTGACTCCCCCGCTAATTTCCACCGACCCCAAGGACCCCAACCCGCCACAGCTAGCGATCGTGACCCCTTAAGAGCGCGACGCCCCCAACAGCCCCAAAGCCCTCTCCAGCCCCTCGCGAATATCTAGTGACCACAGATCCAACCCCACCGCATTCAAGTGAACCCCATCATGCCATAATTCACCAACACCCGGTTCTAACTCCCTATGCCTAACCACAAGTCCCCCATTCCTAACCACAAATGTTGCCACCACCTTATTCACCTTGAGCCTAGCCCTATTAATCCCCACCAAAGAATCAGCATGCCTCCACGCCAATCTCGGCACTATGTCAGACCAAATAATAACCATTCGGGGATAAAAGGACCATAGACGCAAGAAATCAAACCAAATGTCCCTTATCAGCTCCCTGTTGGGACGCAACCCCAAGTCGTTCCCCCCAACATGAAATACAACAATATCAGGAGTACGATCCCAAGACACAAAACGCTGAAAGTCAGAAACAACCTGACCCCATAGAAGTCCTTTCTTCCCGATCCATTGAACCATGGCCATTGCTTCTGGGATACCCAATCGTCTGCCACTTGCTCAAAGTGCCGCGCGCTGTGCCCCCCAGTGCACATATGAGTGACCGAAAATCCAAATTAACCGCTGCCCTGTAATGAGAAGAAGAAGGAGGAGGGGGGGGGGGGGCAACAGGAAGACAAATTGCAATACCAGTGATTAGCCGTACCATCCCCCCCCCTTTCACCACCCCACATTAAGGCACCTGAATCAAATGTGGGTGAATATACAGTCTATAACGGTCTGACTCCCATCTGCCTATTTTTCGGACTGCCTCGGCGTCCAACCCCCACCCTGCCGGTTCCGTAGCTGCTCCAATCCGGAATGAGTGCGGTGCAAACCTCCCTGGCTCTAAACCCAAATCCCCCAAACAGCGTTTAAACACCGCTGTAAACTGGAACCGAGACAGGTACTTACCATCTGCATGGACCAGTAAGGGGCCAGTAGTCTTCAAAGCAATTAACTGGGCACATTATGGACCCCCTAAACGCCCCCAATCGTAACCACTTTCCTCTGCCTGCTTGATCCGTCTTTGACCGCCTTATATGTACCATAATACCCTCCTGCCTCCGCTGTACATCCTCAACTTGTAACCCCCCGGCTATGACCCTGCTTGGGCACACCAGTTCCCCTATGCGAAGGGTTCCAAAAAATGCCAACGCAAAAGCTAAACGAAAAAGACTAGCTTCAAAATTCGATGAACAAACACCCGGTAACTTATGCCCCAGACGCTCCAAAAGATTAAACATGACTGGGCATCGGTGATCTGCTAACCTGGAATCCCGTCTCAAGCCCTTCAGAGCCTGCCCCACACAAAAAGCCTTTGTCACATCCCTTAGACCCCTTGCTTTAAACCCAAATGCAAAAGCTGACATAAACCTCGTAAGTTTTGAAACCGGCCACCCTTCACTGACCACGTGCCCTATGAGACTAAACAATGCCGCCGTTCTTTCTTCGACTGAAGTCAGTGGCCCTACACCTTCCTCCCATCGCTCCCAAAGTGCCCAATGCGCCGAATATGCATCCCACGTCCCCTTGGTTAACGAAGACCTGAAGAGCCGATTCGCGGTGTCAAAACCACTGTCCACAATTCCTCGGGGCAATCCAATCCCATTGCCGCTGCCTCCGGTGCCAGCTCCCGAAAACGTTCCAACTGCGAACGAGACAGAGCATCAGCCACGTTGTTTTTAACTCCAGGGACATGCTCAGCCACCACCCATGCATTAAGTCCCAGACACCGTAACACCAACCATCGCAATAAACAAAGAACCGGGGAGACGAAGCGGACAGGGAATTAATGGCTTGCACAACGCCTAAGTTGTCACAGTGAAAACGCACTTTTTTGTTCTTGAACCGGTCACCCCATAAATCCAGTGCCAAGACAATAGGGAACAACTCAAGGAGAGCTATATTCTTCACTAAACCTGCCTCAAACCATGCCTCAGGCCATCGCCCGGCACACTATTCCCCCTGACAAAAAGCTCCAAAACCAACACTCCCCGCCTCATCAGTGAAAACCTCTATATCCGCATTACTCAGAGCCCTTTCCAGGATAATGGAACGCCCGTTGTATTGATCCAAAAAAGACTGCCATACTCGTAAATCCTCTCTCAGTCCTGATGTCAATCGTATAAAATGATGTGGCGCCCGAATACCCGCCGTCGCCCCTGCCAAATTTCGCGAGAACACCCTCCCCATTGGCATGATGCGGCAAGCAAAATTCAGCTTGCGCAACAGCGATTGTAATTCTCTAAGCGTCACTTTCTTACAATCCAGCATCCTCCCAATCTCTTGCCTCATATCCACCAATTTGTCTTCTGGCAGCCGACATTCCATGCGAACTGAGTCAACCCGTATCCCCAAAAAAATTAATGGACGTGGTGGGACCCTCTGTTTTTTCAGGGGCCAATGGGACTCCGAAATGTCCTGCCACCCATTGCATGGATGCCAACAGCGATCCGCACACCTCTGAGTCCGCTGGGCCAATGCAAAGAAAATTGTCCAAATAAAAGATAACTGATGATAACCCTGACACGTCATGCAGCACCCATTCTAAAAAGGAGCTAAAGGCTTCAAAATAGAAGCATGATATAGAACACCCCATCGGCAAACACCGATCTATAAAAAACGACCCATCCCAATAACATCCCAACAGCCGAGCACTCTCAGGGTGCACCGGCAACAACCGGAACGCGGATTCAATATCCGTTTTGTCCAACAGGGCCCCGGGACCATAACGTCTAACCCAACGAAGCGCCGCGTCGAAAGAGGTATATACCACGGAGCACAATTCCAGGTCGATCCCATCGTTAACCAAAAAACCTTTCGGAAACGACAAGTGATGAATTAAACGAAATTTATGGGGTTCCTTCTTAGGGACCACTCCCAAAGGAGAAACCACCAAGTCCGGAATCGGCCGTGACCCGAACGGACCCGCCATTCTACCCAATAGGACCTCCTTCTTTAATTTCTCTGCTACCACCCCCCGGGTGTAGCAAAGCCAAGCGCAAATTTCTTATCGTGAAATGGATCTCATGTGCCGGCGATGGACTGCGAAAACCCTTGCGGAAACCCCCGTCTAACAATTGTGCCACTTTCCGGTCCGGGTACCTATTTAGGTACGGCTCCATCGCGAGAATATTCACTCGCCCTTGAGGAGGACCAGACCCTCTTCCTTTTCCCTTGCGAAAACACCGAGCTGCGCCATGGGAGGCAGCGTTGCACACTGAGCAGACGTGCTTGAAGCGGCAGCTTGTCCAGAACCTACACTGGTTATCGTTAAATTGCCAACAGACCCCGGCCTTGAATCCTACTTGGGATCCACCTCCAAAAGACCCGGAGCCCCCCTGCTGTCCAGAACCTCCAGGTCCGCCCTGAAAGGGCTGGCCATACCGAGTGGGAGCCATCACCCTTAACCATAACCCAATGTCCTTCTGGTCCCATCGTATTGCTGGCCTAACCGCCTTCCGTTGATGAAACTGTTCGTCATAACGGAGCCATGCTTGCCCCGTAAACCCTCTGTGCTTCCCTTATGGAATCTAGATAAAAAAAAAAGCTGAACAATTTTCAGGGGCTTTTTCCCCAACAACACTTGCCAAAATAGCAAATGCTTGCAACCAATTTTGAAATGTCTGCGGAATCAACCACCATCTCCGCTTCTCTTCTTCCTCCTTCTTGCTCTCAACCCGTTTGCCTTTTGCTAAGTTGAATTTTTCTAACGGGAGCAGAGAAAATATTTCGACATACTTGTCATTCCAAATTTTCTCTTTCACCTCCTTTTTTAAATGAGCGCCTAGTGGGCCCTCAAAGCAAACGTAAACCTCCCCCTTTGCTCTGTCATCGAGCCTCACCCGATCCACAGTATCCTGCTCGGTTTGAACCGACACAGTCACCCCGGACCCCCCAGCTACCGACCTACCCAAATCCCTCACTCCCATTGGCGGGACAATTGTACCCACCGAGGAGGTCAACGCCTGGCCCCACGCAGAAATCGGTGATGCCTGACCCTCCGACCCGGGCAAAACCGGGAAGCGTGACAAAAATTCACGCAATCTTCCTGCTAAATCCTGCAACGCCGAGACCTTGACGCCCATCGGCCCTAATCCTGCCGCGAGCCCCTGCGACGCCCGTCTCGGCGGTGACAATACACACATATATGTAGACTCACCAGGCTGCACAGGAGCTGTGATCTCTTCAGCCGTGCTGACCGTTCCCTGAAGTCCTTGTCTCCGCTCCTGGCTGCCGCCACGACTTCCGAACCTCCCGTCCTCCGACTGTCGCCGATCCCGGACCAGATGCACCTCTGACCGCACGCTGCCAGCCGAATCCCTCGATGGAGGACCCCCCAGTGGGTCCCCTACTCGCTGACCTGGCACCAGCCCACTCGGACCTGCCGCCCACCATCCCTCGACGACTCCTCTCGACCGTTCACTGCTCTGTGAGGCCCTCACGTCCGACTCCGGGCTTCGCTGTCGTCCTCTGGTGGGCCCCCCCGACCGGAATATCGCCAGGGGCACCCGCCGCCGCCGCAGGATCCAATGATGCAGGAGCCGCCACAGACGCCACCAGAGCACTCAGGCAGTGCCCACTACGCTCCGCTGGGCCCGCCCGCCTGGGTGGATTCCTCCCAGACCGGACCGTGCGCGAACGGCCGGAGGAACGTGCGGTCCGGCCTGGAGGGTCCCTAGAGGGGCTCCGGTGGCGGACACGGGCCCTGGGGTAGTCTCAGGGTTCAGGCGTTCCAGAGGCCTAGTCTGGCGCCTAGCCTGAGCCACAGGCCCAGAGCCAACACTGAGGGGAACGGAGGAAAATTCCGGCGCCCCCCCCCAGCACGCCCCGTACCTGCTCCTCCAGCCAGGCCGGGCCACGCTCCCCGCAGCATCGCGGAGCTGTGCAAGCAGCTCGTCTATATTTAAATTTCCCGCCATAATGCTGAGGTGAATGCGTGCGGCAGCCTTCACTGCTCACTTCTGCCACACGCGTCTGAGCCCGCGCCGCCCGGGGCTCGGCTTTATATGCCGGCCCCTCCTCCGAGCAATGTGCACTCAGCTCCACCCACTTCACCTCACACTCCGGACGGCGCGCCGGGTCATGTGGCACCTCCCCTTATGGGCCTCGCCCCCATGTCGGCTACGTCCTGGATATCCCACTGCTGTGACTCCATTAGTCTTCTGTTCTGTGTGAAAGTAAGGGCGACATGTATGAAAACTGGCACCAACATGCCAGTTCTACATCAATATAGAGTGTAGACTATGACAGTATCTATGAAAGTGTTATTCGGCAAACATTGGCGCGTGGGGTGTCATGCAGCGTTTGTCTCAGGCATGGTATGGATTTGTTTGGCAGTTTTGTGCATTTTTGGTACATTCAAAAGTGTTGTGTTTGGCCTGCACACGGCACCACGGTTTGGCCCCATATGACGATCAAAATCCGCCGTGTAAGGGCAGACTCATTTTGGGGAGTCGGAGCGCGGCGGGGCAGCTCCCAGTCCCCATACATCATTGTTACGGCGCGTACGCGTTAAATAATGTGCTGTCATTTTCTCCGCGCCCATTCGGAGCGGTGAGGTACCCGGTTTCCAATGTCAATGTAGTTACCTTAGCCCCCGGATGGCGCCGTACTGAAGCGCAATCCGGCGCAGTACGGCGCCAATACCGGAGAATAAAGGTTGTGACGAGCTTTAAGTGCAGACTGCGGCAAGTTTTGGCATACGACTGTTCATACATCTGTTGTAGAGGGCTACAACAGTTTTTTTGGCTCAAAGTAGAGAAGAAAACTGGTGCAGCCCCGTTCATACACGTCGCCCTAAGTGTTTAATTCTCCCACTGCTCCACCTCTGAAGGAAGTGGTGTATTACACCGTTTCCAATTAATGTAGTACCTTGCTGTTGTTTCTTTAGATGGTCCTCAGTGAGATTCCTCTCTCTGCTAACTAAGATCTCCTAGAAGGTATTGCCCAATACAAAAATTAAAAATAGCAGTCGACTGCTATAATAAATAACGAAAAGAAAGTGTACTCATCTTTTGATATCACAACCCATCTAGTGATGAAGCTTAAGCGCTTGTTCTGGACTTTGTTTTCACACGGTAGGCTTGACTGCTGCTGAGTGAAGTACCATTGACATTGCCGTTCCAATCATTGAGCAGAGATGCCAATAAAATGGCACCAGACCTCTAAGCTCACTGAATGGCTGCAATAGCCACATGCCTAATATATACAAGCAATGATTTTCATTGCTGCATAGATGGTGAATTCAAAAGGGGAGTAAATTTTTTTTCTGGTGTTTAATGCAATTGTTGTCTTTATTTTTTTTTTGTGTTGGACACCCCCTTTAAAAATATCTTTGTAAATAGGCCTGCACTCTTAACATGATCAAAATATGAGCATATTATTTAAATCTTCTACGCATTATTACTATAATTTGTTTTAAGATATGGCAATGTTGTTCTTAATGACATTAGTTTAGTGTACGGCATAGCAGTATTATTGTGTCATCTCCTGGGTCAATGAACTCTTGGAATCACCATTTTTTTGGTTAGACAGATTCTGGCACATTAATACACATCATTCCAAGGCTGTAGTTAGGTTTTAAAACTGACTTCAGCCAGCTTTATTCTTCAACCATCACGCAGCAACAGTCGGGAGAAAGAAGTGACTCTCTTCTTCCCGGTGCTTACGTGTCAGGGAAAGTGAAAGTCAATGGGAGTCGGCACAGAGCGTTTTAGAAGTACCTGACGTATAGCGGCGCGCACAGGTACGTACCGCTCTACGCCATGTCAAATACCCTAATATAGTTCAACTTCTCCCCACTGCCAACCAGGTCCTTCTCAGCTCAAAATACATAGGAGAATAGGACATTTCCATGTCTTACACAGTCTAGTGGCAGAACCATATAGCCTTCTGAAGCCATAATATGTACAGTACACCTGTACCCTTCACTACCTTTTATATTGGCTGAATATATCCTTAAATGTGTGGTGTAAGATGACCAGCTTCGAAGAAACAAAAAACCAAACATGACTTAAAGATACTCATTATGAAGTTGCTTATGATACGTTTAAATGTGGTTGGTAAGTGAATTGCTTCCTGCTGAGAGTTTTGCTAGCATTCTGAGCTATTGTATTGAACTTGATTCTAGATAAATTGAAGTCTTTAACTATCCTTAAACAGAACTAATATGGAAAAAAGTAGAACACGTTTGGTCTATTACATTTTATGGCTACATCGCAGATATTCTGCAGCTTGACTATCTAGTTTGAATATCTTTTTGTTGGTATTTATATAGGAAATATCTGCAGCCTAACTGTATTTGTTTGTCCAATAATTTTTGGAGATACTATGTAAAAAATGGCTGTAATTCCTGAACAGTATTTGCAGTAGCGTATGGGACTGTGCTTGTATTGAACGGCTAATATCTCCAATGCTGAGCCAAACCATCTTTTTTTAATTTGTACAGCTAGCCCAAGAACGGTGTACATTTTATATGTATCATGAATTATGCATCCTGTCTTCAGCATTGTTAAAGACAAGGTAGGTTTGAAAGGTATCTACTATAACAGAACAGCTGTGATGAGATCGCTGTAAAATAAATGTCTGAGGGGCATTGTCTGCTGATACTGAACCTGCAGCGTGGTGTCTGTGATGGTCAGTGACATAAAACACAGTTCTTTTAAACCACAGTATTGTCTCGGATTAGGGAAGTAGCCATCTCCCATAGATGTATAACACGCTGAAAGGAAAGACATCAATTGAGTGCAATGCTGTAAGATGATCAGCAACTCGCCTGCAACCACTCTATAGCAGAAAGTGTACTTTTAGTAGACAGATCTAGAAGGCACTAAATAATATATTTCCATTAGGGAGATATAGGAGATTCTGTGTCTTTCTCCTCCCCTCCATTGCATTCCAGGCGTTCTCTGCAGCCATCAGCACGAGGCACAGCAAGGTGGATCAAGGTGAAGTAGCAATGGCATCTATCACCCCAACTTCATGAACTTTTCTTACTGAAAGTTCCTCAAACTTCCACAGGAGGTAAGTATATTCCAACTCTATGATTCCTTACTAAGACCTGTGATTTTGCAATCATGTAGTTCTTTATTTTTCTACATTTCTATTTGTCTATATTGTATATTTGGTGTTTTCTAATATAATTTAGCACTATTTTTCCATCATATACCAGAGCTCTGTTCACATTATGCTAATGGTATATTATGGAGGTATATGGCAGGATTATTCCTCGATAAATACTTCCGACTTATACCTCCTACATATGCCACTGTAAAGGCGTCAACATCAGGAATTCACCACAACGTAAAAAAGAATACAAAATAGTTTGTACTATATAGGTTTTTGCAGTGGTTTGTAGTGATGGGCACCACAGTCTACTGTACATTCCTATACATTGTCAAAAAAGTGATGCCAATGCATGTCATCACAAGGGAGGCCAACAGAACAGTCTTTTGTCCTCAATTAGGTCAATGGGTTAGTAAGTCTCTGTTCACATAGTATGATGTGTATTATGTGTATTATATTACCAGACTAAACCAGTGATATAATTGCATGTACACCTACTTCAACTCGCTCTTCATCTTGCTACAGATTTAGCAAAATCAAACTTGACAGATAACACAGCATTACACCCCGGTACAGCAAGTTATCTCAACTTTTTCTGTGCTATTCAATGGCTTTTGCTTTGATCTAAGAACTGATAACACCGTGCACCATAATATCAACATCAAATTAAACTTTTCTCACTGTATATAATATTGTTCCTCAATGCATTTTATAGTAGAGCTGCCTACATTCCAGGCAGGAAACAGAGTATTAGGTGTTGGAGCATGGAAACATTCATCTATAACTAACCACTTAAAGGGGTTGAATGACATGAGTGAAAGGTCTGCTCCTTTTCCTGAAACAGTGCCACTCTTGTTAGTGGGCTGTGTCTGCTATTGCAGCTCATCCTTGTTGAAGTGAATAGGCATGAGCTGCAATAAGAGACACTAGGAAAAAGAAGACCTTATTCTAAAGTGAAGTTCACATCTGCGTCAAACGTTCTGGCACAACAGTGGAACCAGATCCATTTAACGACTGGGATAAATACCATCAGTGACTAGAGTGGGGTCCATTGGGTTTCTGTTCTGGTGTCCTTTCTTTTAACAGTACAAATACCTCAGCATGCTGCGCTATATTTTCCATCATTTTTGGGAAAATCTACAATGAAGACTGAGCAGAACCTCGGCACAGATGTGATCCGGACCTAATCCTGGAATACCCCAATATGCCCCAGCAATTGCCTCTAATAATAAAATGTAACATTTGCAATGTCAATAGAACGTTTAGTAACAAGGTAAATACATTGCTTTGTTGTTTTTGCAAAAATATCAAGTTATTTCTTTGCCTTTTCTCCTGTTACATCCATAGCTGTTTTTAATATGCAAACAAAATGTTGCTGGTTACCATTGGACCTGAGGCTTACCTCCATTTCTTTGTCTGACTTATGACCTAACTGCTTAGTTGGCTCTAATCTGAACTCCCACCATGCACTGCTATCTGATAACGGGATGCCGGTAGCATTCTCAATGTACTTTTCTGCATGAACAGCCAATAAAACATCACGTAATTAAAAGTGGTACGAGATAAGTAACGTAAGGATTTACTAAGTGTCTCAACTTTTTATAGAGACTTAAACTGTGAAATATTGCAGAGTAATTCAAGAGCGGAGTTTTCCTGTAAGCTTAATTAAAACTCCTCAGCAGCATCACTCCGGCAGCACACATAACTTGTAAAACTAGTAATAGAAGGTTGTCAGTGACTATGACTGCATCCTATAAAATGTGAAATTCATAAAACTTGTTTAGAGGAGAAATGCTAACATCAGGTCCAACCTATTTTATACTATTAATATGATTGATCCGTGTGGAGAAAACCAGCATTGTCATCTGCACTGTTCTTCTAAATGGCTTGGTAATCCAAGAACTGTCCATATTAAATATTTATCAGGAAGGGACATTAGGAAAATACCTCGGCATCAGTCATAGATTAAAATTGTCACCATTTTGGCAGAATTTAATTAAGAGACAATGCCATGGAGAGGGAAAATGCATAATGTTACGGCAAGGTAATGTGCCATATTATATCTTGACCTTAAAAGTGCTTGTCCACTTGGGGAGAATTATACTTAAATGTGGCCGGGTGGGCTAAAAAAAAAAAAAAAAAATGATGTACCTTTCCCCCAACAATTCCGCTTCGGAACTCCTTAGTGATCCGCTCTTCTTTACTTCCAGGTTCTCATCCTGACACATGAGAGAGTTTCCTGCTCTGTTGTAAGTGGAACGAATATGACCCTCTCTTATGTATCATGACAAGTACCCAGAAGGAACGAGCAAGTGGATAGCTGGGAACTCCGGAGTGGAAGTAGAGGGGTACATTTTTTTTTTCATTTTTTTTTTCCACCCTAGGCCCATTTAAACCTGTCACATTAAACATGCTATCTGATCTGCCAGAAGCATGTTATAGAGAAGGAAAAGCTGAGCAGATTGATATAGATTGAGAAGAACCTGTATGTTATTAATTTATATAACTGCTTATTCTGGGTTAAAGGGGTTTTCTCACTACAAAGATTATCTTTCAACAGAAAGGGACAGTTAAATGAAGACTTTTTCTAAATACATCGGTGAATAGATTTTACTTTAGTCATGAGATAAGAGCATTTTTATGTGCTCTGAGTGCACACAGGTTTCTATGGTTACCTGCATGCCATATGGATGTCTATTATCTGATTAGCAGGGAGCAGGGATGCCTGTTATTTGATTAACTGAGAGGAGAGAGCAGGGAGTGACATCACCCCACTGACAGACTAAGATAGAAGCAAGCTAATTATATCTTACAAGATTAACTTCACTACCAAAAAGTACATGTGCTGTTAGTACTGTAAAGCATGGCTTTATCTGTAATCTTGTTAGAGATAACAATCTCCTGCACGGTCAGAGTAACAGCTCCCTACAAGTTGAATATGCTAATCACTGCTGTAGAACCACGCACATCCTGAGGAGACAGAGTAAGTGGAAAACTGCTAAAATTCAGTAAAATGCGTGGTGAAAAAACCCTTTAAGGAGTTCAATGGGCGGTCTCACCAGTGATTGACAGCCTTTCTTGTATGGGTGTGTATACATAGATGGCTGTAAGTCATTGATAAGACCACCTACTGGACTTCTTAATCCAGAAAAAGCAGAGATTTTAAGTGAATAAAATATAAGTTTTGCTGCGTATTTGTGCTTCAATGCGTGCAAAATGCGCGCCTCAATTACGGTAATTCATAGCTCTCATGGGGAACTTCTTAAGCGCTGCTGATAATAGAAGTCATTGGGGCTGGCCAGGGGCCGGATCCCCCTGTCCTTGGAACTATGCGCTGATTAGCACGTGCTTCCAAAACACACGCCGTATTGTGCCGCGTACAGTACGCACCCCAATACGCCCTGGAAACATACCCTTAGATTGTCAGTAGAACAGCTTTTGCTTGATTACAATGGGTATGGTAAATTTAGCATCTCACAATACCTGTGCACGTTCATTCACTTTTGTGCTGTTTTTGCCTAAACATGAAGGATTTCGGAGGTTTTTTAATCAGATTATTGCCCGTGGCCATGAGACTAATCTCAGGGGAGGTTCCAGAAAGTTATTGCTGATCAAACGTATGGCATTATCATCAATAAGAGGGAAGGCAATGATATGAACAAATGATATATGACCAATCCTGTCTAATCATTGCCAACTATAGTGGGTGACAGGTGTGACCCTGGTTTGTATAGTCAATTGACGTCTTGTAAACCTTAAGACAATATAAAAAAATTAAAGAGCCAAATGACAAAGTCATGAAATGTCTCTATTTCCCTTATGGTTTAAAATCCAGTTTTTCCTATTTCAGACACATACACTACAGCCAATTTTTATTGGACACAACTTAACCTATCAGTGTGTCTTTTGGAAAAATTGGATAGAGCTGAAGAACACAAAGAAACGTGGAAGAACATACAGATGTAGTAAAGCTTATCTTGACATTTAGGGCCTCATGTATGAAAACTGTCTAGTCTAAATCCTTTGTTGCCATAGAAACCACTCAGCTCATACAACTCACTCTAGTGCCCATAGAACCACTCAGAGCGCCCCTCTTCATTTTTCCAGAGCACTGTATGAAATGAAAGGGGCACTCTGATTGGTTGCTATGAGCTCTGATTAGTTGCTATGGGCTCTGATTTGTTGCTATGGGCAACAAAGTGAGTTTTAGACCTCGATAGTTTTCATACATGAGGCCCTAAATGTCAATATAAGCTTTGCTATATCTGTATGTAGTTCATTATCCTATCTGCAGTGCTGAACATTATCTCAACCCTTGCAGTGCTTTTTCTTGGCTTCCGAGATAAGATATGTTGCTGCAGTACATTATCTATGCAAAATAATCTTTGCTGAATCTGCATAAAAAAGCAAAAAAGCAAAATCCAGCTCACCACTCAACCACTAAACAATTCTCAAGACTTTATAAAAACGTTCTTATATTTGCTAAATATTAAAAATGTGGCATCATAGACAGGGAAAGGCTGCCGACGCGTTTTGAGCTATAGGCTCTTAGTCATAGCAACTCCATGCAGATGTTGTCCTTAGTCAGAAAAGAGCACAAGACTCCATTGTAAGACCATCATGCTGTCATAGTTCTATCATAGTGGTTATAATATTCTGTAAAAGACATGGAGGATAATCAGCTAGCTCACATTATAAACCTGCAAATATTGTATTTTTTATTAGTTTTTTTTTTTTTTACTACAGGCATTCCCTGGGTTACAAACAGAATAGGGACTGTAGGTTTGTTCTTAAGTTGAATTTGTATGTAAGTCGCAATGTATTGAATGTAACTCCAGCACAAAAGTTTTTTTTTTTTATGTTTCGGATAGTGCAGCGAAGATTTTTTTTACATTTGTTTTGCCGTCTGTGCCCCTGTTAAGAAGATTTCACCTCATTTTTACCTCATGTGCTGCTGAGGCATGCTGGAACTTGTCGTTCCACAGCTACTATGTGCTGTGAAACATGGAACTACAAGTGCCAGCATGCCCCATAAGTCACCATTTGTAACTAGGAGACAGACGTAAGTCTAAACTTTGCAAGTCGAGGACTGCCTGTATTTCTCTTGTCTAATAAAAAGTTTGCCTTTGTTATTCTGAAGAACTCTTTGCTCATAATGTTTCCTTTCATATCACCTAGGGAAAATTATTAGATATAGGTGATAGAATTTTACCAAGATAAATGTGATATCTTAGCAAAAATGGAAGAGACGTTTTTATTCAATTCTTTGGGAAGTGATATTGCTAACGGTAATGCTTGGTAATATACTTTATGCATAGTTGCACAGTAATCTGTCATTAACCCTTTAACCTCTTCAGGAATTTTAGGTTATTTTGGGCTGTGAGGATGCAACTATTGTTTGGTTTTTTTTTTTGTTTTTTTTAACACGCTGGTTCACATTCTTTATTGCTGTGTAAAAGTTAGACAGAGAAAATGTAGTAAGACTGTCTAAAAGTGAATAAGTGGTTAATGCTGTTAAATAAATTTGCTGCATCTTTAGACTTGATAGTTCTTTAGGATACCTATTAGTTGGCTAACTTTCCTTACTAAGATTTTGGCATATTTTTTGCATGTGTTTGCAACACTGCAACATGCTGCATCAACATACAGCCCTTTTTGGTGCATTTTTAGACATTTAGGGCCACATGTATGAAAACTGTCTAGGTGTAAAAGTTTCTTTGTTGCCCATAGCAACCAATCAGAGCTCATAGCAGCCAATCAGAGATTGGTTGCTATGGGCAACAAAGAGAGTTTTAGACCAAGAGAGTTTTCATACATGTGGCCCTTATTCTGGCACAACCATAAAAGTAAGTGTGGGTTTTAATTCCCAGAACTTTTTTTCCCCACTGACCTAACCATATGAGGGGCTGTTGGTGTGGGAAGGGTTGTATGTCATAGTTGCCAACTTTTGAAAATGGAAAGCAGGAGATTGAAGAGGGCAAAAAATTTGCGTGGACACGCCCATCTTTTTTTGTGTGCCACGCCCCTTCAAAAAGCTACACCCACTCCGCCTAACTGCATAATGGCTTTGGAAGAAAGCCAGGTAGATGCCTTTATAGCCAGGTAGTAGCCCCCCATAACCCGGTAGTGCCCCTTACAGGCAGGTAGATGCCCCCTTGTAGCCAGGTAGATGCCCCCTTGTTAGCCAGGTAGTTGCCCCCTTGTAGTCACGTAGATGCCCCTTGTAGCCAGGTAGATGCCCCCTTGTAGCCAGGTAGATGCCCCCTCTGTAGCCCGGTAAATGCCCCCTTTGTTAGCCAGGTAGATGCCCCCCAGTGTTAGCCAGGTAGTTGCCCCCATTTGTTGGCCAGGTAGTTGCCCACATTTGTTAGCCAGGTAGTTGCCCCCTTGAGTAGCCAGGTAGTTGCCCCCTTTAGTAGCCAGGTAGTTGCCCCCTTTAGTAGTCAGGTAGTTGCCCCCTTTAGTAGCCAGGTAGTTGCCCCCTTTAGTAGCCAGGTAGTTGCCCCCTTTAGTAGTCAGGTAGTTGCCCCCTTTAGTAGCCAGGTAGTTGCCCCATTTAGTAGCCAGGTAGTTGCCCCCCTTTGTAGTCAGGTAGTTGCCCCCTTTATTAGCCAGGTAGTTGCCCCCTTTGTTAGCCAGGTAGTTGCCCCCTTTAGTAGCCAGGTAGTTGCCCCCTTTAGTAGTCAGGTAGTTGCCCCCTTTAGTAGCCAGGTAGTTGCCCCCTTTAGTAGCCAGGTAGTTGCCCCCTTTGTAGTCAGGTAGTTGCCCCCTTTGTTAGCCAGGTAGATGCCCCTCTATAGCTAATAAAAATAAAATAATAAAAGTCTCTTACCTCACCAGGCTCCCTGCAGCTCCAGATATCTCCCGCCCGATCTCCTCAGCGTCGCAGGGGGAGTGAGTGCAGCCGCGTGTCACTTCCCCTGCGACGCTGATCTGTATGTACAGCGCACACGGGTGCTGTACATACAGGGGGAGAAGGGAGGAGGGGAACGATCCCTCCTGGTCCTCCCTAGACAGCGAGACTCCGGACAGATTAGCGGCCGCGGCGGTCGCTTCACCTGCCTGTAGGAGCAGCCCGGCGGCGACAGAGTAGCGCACCAGCGCTACTGTGTCGCCACGGTCATTTAAAGAACCCCCCCTACCTGCTGGCGGCGGGAGGAATGCCAACTCTGCTGGGAGGGCAGGGGCGGGACCCCCATTAGCTGGACCCCCCCGCCAAAAGCGGGAGAGTTGGCATGTATGTTGTATGTTTGTATAGCACCATTCTGTGTATGAAGCATACACTGTACATTTCACTGTGGCTATGCTAGGTATTGCACTTGAAATGGACAAAGCTGAAGTATTTAGCACAGCTGACACAAAGGGCCACATATATGAAAACTGTCTAGGTCGACAATTCACTTTGTTTCCCATAGCAACCAATCAGAGCGCCCCTTTCATTCTTCCAGAGCACTATATGAAATGAAAGGAGTGCTCTGATTGGTTGCTATGAGCTCTGATTGGTTGCTATAAGCTCTGATTGGTTGCTATGGGAAACCAAATTAGTTTTAGATCTAGACAGTTTTCATATATGTGGGCCAAAATATTAAGCACAGCTGATACATAAACATATGGTGAAGCTAAAGTACTCATACGCAAGTACTGCCACCCCTTCCAGACAACTAATTGGAGGAGGGAGAATCTTCCTAATGATAGTTCATCCATTTTAAAAGCTTGGATAACCCTTTTATATAATTTAAAACCCATTTCATTTTAATTTTTCCATCAGCTGAGCTATAGGAACAAGATAGTTTTCATTGGCAGGATGTTAGGGCACATTCAACTTTTAGATCACGTATCCCAATTTATGGTGGGATGACCAAAATATATCCCTTTTATTTTATTTTTTTGTGTTATAAATATTCACCTCGTGGCCTAATAGGTATTGGAGGCTATTCTGCCTTAAAACAGAGAATTTTCCCTCCCTAAATGTCTCAATATGGGTTTTCTTTTTCACATGAATTAAAGACTATCATACCTTTCTACATCTCCATTTGTCAATTCAGGATAGTTGTCATTAACACCCCCTACATTTATTCTTAAAGTTAGAAGTCAGAAAACTTTGTGATGAATTTAATTTTGAACACCAGACTTCTCAACCCAACTGACCTTTAGAATGAAAGCTTATTTCCGGAGCTTCGAAAATGCTGTAAATCATGAAAAGCTTCAGTACTTGTATGGATATGTATTTCCTACTGACCTTCAAATAAAAAAAAAATAACTGTGTCTTTTTTTAATGTTAGTCTGCTGAAGTCTTTGGATATGGGAACGTGCCTAACTGATTGAGCTTCATTGAGAATTTGGAAAAGAGCTCTGCGTGGTCTTATGAGCCAAGTATCCACATCAACCAGTTACTAAGTTGCTTCCTCCAAGGCTATGAATCATCTGTGAAGCTTATGCTACTGATGCTTCGAGCAAAAATGACCAGCTTCTGGGAAGAATGATTGCCAGGACCATACTCTAAGCTGCCAGAGTCGAAGAACTCCTTGCCATCGGCAAATCATCACTTAGGACAACTGTGAGGAACAATTTAAAATTATCTAAAACTAGCTGAAACCAAAAGAAAAAGAACTTTGATTGCCAAGAATAAGAAAACAAAATAATTTATAAAAAAGAATAAATAACAAAAGAAACGGAAATGTATGAAAGAGAACAAACGTTGAACTAAATACATTTAGTTCTTAAGCATCAAAATCACTGAGTTCTTAGGGCAACATTAATTTAGAAGATAATAAGTAAATAAACCTCAATATATAAGAATATTTAGATTGACCAGAAATATGAGTAAGGTCCGTACAGTTGAGGATAGAAGGACCAACCAAACATCTGAGTCACAACAAAGCACCCGAAATGGAGATACTATTTTCAAAGAGGATCTTCAGGCTTCTCGCAAGATTGAAAGGTTTACCATTCCCTTGGACAATCTGAAAATGATGTTTGAAAGGCCAAGTCGTATTGTAGTAATGCCAAGAAAAACCAGTAGGAAAAAGGTAAGAAAGTTCCTTTATGTATTTATTAGGCAAATAGTTATTTTACCCCTTCCTGAGATGTGTCATTATATTACCATACAGTATAAAAATGGAAATCTGGTCCATATTAAGTTTCTTACACCTGGCCATGTCTTCTGTGACCTCCTTACATGCTTGCAGGACCTAAAAGTCTGGAAGAGTTTTAACTCTATGTTTTAGGTTTATAGTTTATGTTAGGATGGTAAAAAATTCTGTAAAGACAATAGTCTTTCAGTGGTAAAAGCACAACCTGCTCCTCAGGGTGTTCTTGAATGGAAAACATTTATTTACTGTTACAGCTGATTAATCTGTTACGGCTGCATAAGACCTTTGAGCCATGTTACGACAGCCATAGAAGTATATAGGATTCTACTGTATTCTACTTTGAATTAATTCAGAAGTTTTCTCTTGTTCAATTCATACAGAATCATCCAGAGACAATCATTACTGGCTTTTCCAGAGGCTGTTTCATGCAGAATTAATACTATAGAGCCTGTGATGGTGCCATATGAAAGCACTTGTAGTGCCTACAGCTCCTTAGTACATACCTCTGCTACTGAACTCATGTTACTTGGCTGGACCGTAGAGGAGACATATTTTGAGCATTACTCTTCACTGTGCAGCCTATGGTATTTTTAATACCGTGTATACAGTTGAAACCAGAACTTTACATACACTATATAAAAAGACATATATGCATGTTTTTCTCACTATCTGGTATGAAATCAGAATAAACCTTATCCATTTCAGATCAGTTAGGATTATATTTGCCAAATGCAAGAATAATGAGAGAGAGAGAGAGAATTTTAAGGCATTTTTATTACTTTCTGCAAAGTCAAAAGTTTACATACATTTCATTAATATTCATTAGCATTGCTCTTACACTGTATAACTTGGGTCAAACGTTTTGGAAATCCTTCCAAAAGCTTCTCACAATAGTTGGTAGGAATTTTGGCCCATTCGTCCTGACCTAACTTGTAACTGAGCCATGTTTGTAGGTCACCTAGCTCGCACCTGCCTTTACAGCTTTGTCCATACATTTTCAATAAGATTGAGATCAGGGCTTTGTGATGGCCACTACAAAACATCAACTTGGTTATCCGTAAGCCACAGTGTAACCAGTTTGACAGTATGCTTTGGGTCATTGCCCATTTGGAAGACCCATTTCCGCCCAAGCTTTAACTTCCTGGCTGATGTCTTGAAATGTTGCTTCAGTATTGCCACATAATCTTCTTTTCTCATGATGCATTTTATTTTGTGAAGTGCACCTGCAGCACCAAAACAACCCAACATGATTCTGCACCAAAACATGATGCTGCACCTGTTGCACCAGAACAACCCAACAACATGTTGCTGCCACCCCTGTGTTTCACAGTTGGGATGGTGTTCTTAGGCTTCCAAGCTTCTCCCTTTTTTTTCTCCAAACGTAAAGATGGTCATTATGGCCAAACAGCTCAATTTTAGTTTCGTCAGACCACAGAACATGTCTCGAAAAATGTTAGTCTTTGTTCCTGTGTGCATTTGCAAACATTAATATGGCTTTTATATGTTTCTTTTGGAGTCATGGCATCTTCCTGGAAGAGTGGCCTTTCAGTCCATGTTCATACAGTATTCGTTTCACTGTGGATAATGACACAATCTTACCAGCTTTCACCAGTATCTTCACAAGGTCTTTTGCTTTTGTTCTTGGGTTGATATGCACATGTTGGACCAAAGCAGGTTCATCTCTGAGACACCGAACCGTCTCTTCCTGAGTGGTATGATGGCTGGACATTCCCATCTTGTTTGTACTTGCGTATAATTGTTTTCACAGCTGACCGAGGCACCTTCAGGTATCTGGAAATTGCATCCAAGGATGATCCAGACTTGTGCAAGTCCACAATTCTTTTTCTGATATCTTGGCTGATTTCTTTAGACTTTCCCATGATGTTACACACAGAAGCAGTGTGTTTCTGGTGTGCTTTAAAGACACATCCACAGCTGTGTCTCTAATTAACTCAGATATTGCCAATAAACCTATCAGAAGCTTCCAAAGACATGACATCATCATATGGGCTGTCCCAAATTGTTTAAAAGCAGAGTAATTCTAGTGTATGTAAACTTTTTACTTTGCAGAAAGTAATAAAAATGCCTTGAAAAATTCTCTCTCTCTCTCTCTCTCATTATTCTGGCATCTGGCAAATATAAATAATTGTGTTAATCCTAATTGACCTAAAACAGGTAATGTTTATTCAGATTTCATGCATATGTGTCTTTTTATGTAGTGTATGTAAACTTCTGGTTTCAACTGTATGCTTTAATGTTTGTGGTTGCCGTCATACCCTCCTCAGTGTCAGTTTTATTTCTTAGGCCAGACAGTAATACGGATGAATTTTCCAGTAAGCTGGATTTGTTCCAGTTTAGTTTTTGATAATTATGGGACACATCCATATTTTGTTTTCTAGCAATAGAAAACTTAAGCAAAACACAAAATGACGTTGTGCAGCCAAATGTTCTCCCATGTTTAGATTTAATTACACACAACCACTCAGAGAAACAAATGTATGTGCCGATATCCAGCTTTGTGCTATGAATTTTCTTTTTAACTATACCAGACCATTGGCTGTTTTCTTCTCATCATTTTTTTTTGCTTTACCTTTACATAATTTGAACAATATAAGAAGTTCTGGTGACATTAGAACAATAGATTTTTGTAAATCATTTATTATTCTATGCCATCTGGCTGGGTAGCCTAATCTAAAATATTTTCAATGCGATTTCAAAGAGATCACAATTCTTTGAGCTTTCAATATTTTTCCTACCGTTACAGTGCCTCTGTGGCCAAGTAGTACATTAGGGTGAGTCACATTTTTTTTAAACATTCTCATCCAGGTCTTATAATGCACCTTCAGTCTTCATTCTGCTAAGTTGTGAATTTGATTTACAACAGCAGGAGAGCAAGGTTGGCTAATTTGCTAACAAGGTTGGTTCTATATATAACTGTATTGTTTAATTTGGCTTTAGAGGGGTGTTCTCATCTGAGACAATTATGACATAGCCACAGAATATGCCATGAATGTCTAATAAGTGCAAATTTCACACCTGGGACCCAAACCTACCTTGAGAACTGGCCACTGGACTTCTCCCGGGAGAATATATGGGTGAAACCAGAGGTGGAACCTGCACTTAATGCGTATATCATATTATGGGGACAGTAAAAATAAGCACTTTTGTAATTGTGTTGCATTACCTAATTCACTAAGTATAGTAGATATGGGCTTTTCTGTGCATCTGTGTTTCTATTTCTGCTGCTGCTGCTAGTCGGGACACGGCCCCTTTTCTGTGATTGGCTAGTCGGGACACGCCCCCGGATGGATTCCGCCCCCTGGATACACCGCATGCACTGTGATTGGCTGACTGACATTTCATTCAGCCTGTTGGGATACGCCCCCAGACAAGAAAACCCCGGACATGCCCCCTGCACTGTGATTGGCTGCCTGCACACTCTGTGTTTACTCCCCTCTGAGCTGTTAAAACCGAAAGTGAAACCAGCTATGTGAGAGGTTTGCTGGCTCTATACTCATCTCCCAGATCTAAGGTGAACGATCTGGCTAATTACTGACTGTTTAACTCATAGATCCCTTCATATAACAAAGTTTTATGTCCTGTGTTCCCTCCATATAACACAGTCTCCTGCCTGATAACAAAGGCAGAAGAGGGTGGGCAGTGTGCATTCCTCACATGTGTTTCATCAGTTCAGGCTGTGTGTATAACTAGTTATAGCACAGCAAGGAGCTTGTGGAGCCTGGAGATGAAGGTTCTGCAGACACAAGTGAACACTGCAGAAGGCTGCAGATCTGCTCTGTCCAGACAACCTTCCCCTTCTACTGCAAATACAGAATGATGATGTCACAGCTCTTCAGTGCAGAGAGACACGCCTCCTGGGAGGAGAGACACGCCTCCTGGCAGGAGAGACAGCATGCTGAGAGGAGAGACTCACCCCTGGATTTCAAATTCAATCTCATAGAATTAGCTGAAGTGCTTGAACACTTCAACTGATAAAACCCCTTTAAGAGACAGTTATGGCATATCCAGTAGTAATGCCATAAATGCTCGAGATGAGAAAAAACCTTTACAATGAAATTCATTCATACACTCTGTTTTTAATAAGTACAATTTCACACACTGAATGGCCCTCCAAAGAATCAAAATAAAATGAAAAAAAAAATAAATAAAAATTTACATATTTGATGTTTTCCCTTACCCTTGTAAATTCCATGGGACAGCCAGTGAATCCAGGGCACCTTATGTCTCCAATTGTCTTTTTTTGTAGAACATGTGCATATTTTTAATTGTCAACCTTAAAGGGGTCTTCTCACCACATTGTTTCACAAAGCCAAAATCAGCTTCAAATTCATGCATCCTGTCCCTCCCTGGTCAGACTGTGGGCGGTTTTATAGTAGTGATTAGCATATTAGCTCTATATTCATAGCTCTTCTAATTGCACTGACATGAGAGCAGAAAATGTTATCTATATAGCAGGGAGCTTAAGAAGTTAAAAACGTAATGTCTCCTTTGTTTGTTAGAGATAACCCACTCTTTTCTTAAGCTGCCAGCAGTCCTGTGTACCGACTTGTGGTGACGTTACTCTCTGCTATCAGATAAAACAAAGAACAGAGAGAGAAGGGGAAAGCAGAGAAACCTGTGTACACTCAGAGCAGATAAATCTCTCTTATCTCCTCAAAAAAGCAAAATACACAAATCAATTTATTTAGAAAAAATCTTCCTTTACCATTCCCTACATGTGAAAGCTAATATTTACCAGTCAGACAACCCCTTTAAGTTATCATTGTGCACATAAAGATTATATAGTCAGGTAGGTTATTTGTGAATAAACCTATGCTGAAATAGTGTCTACATAAAACAGTCTTGAAAACAGCTTTAAAGGGGATTTGCCACAATGTAATGTTGACGTGGGATCCTCCAAATGGGTATTTAATCACTTTTCTAAATATATGTGATTACAAAAAGTGAAGCCTCTGAGAGCTACAGCATTAATTACATGCCCTTAGTTTCCTGACAGTTTACATTAGACATGACCAGGACACTGACAGAAACTGATCTGGCCGGCTCTTGTGTTGTCTGCACTTCTTATCTGATGACAGGGAACATGAAGGAGCTTGCAAGGGACTGGGGAGAAAAAACAGTGAATGAGCCTGTGTTTTTTGTATAGAGAATCCACTGGTTGTAATGTAATTATTTGAGTAAACATTGCAGACACCCCCTGCTCCCTGGCTCTCTCTCACCTCCCCTTCCTCTTCTCTGTGACTCAGCATGCTGAATTAACCTTCTCTCCTGAGCAGATAAGAGGTAAGGAACTCACTTCTTGGCAAAACCCCTTTAAGTAGTGTTGTCTGCTGAGACTTTCTTTTGTAGTTACCAATGTTGTTCGGGAGCTTGCGCCCACCAGATGGTCCTCAGACCAAATTTTGATAGAAACTTTTAGTTTTTGGATCACAATGCCATTTGCTATGTCTGATTTTGCTGGAAAGATCACAATGATTTGAGAAAAGTGAGAACTGAATTCACGTATAAAGTATTATAAGAGCACCTTGCAGAGACCATATTTATTAAATGGTAAAGTGAAAGATTCCTTTAAATTTTTCATATGGGTAAATAAGCTGGGAATCTACAGTAATGCTAGATTGGACTGAATTGTCAAACATCTCATGTGGATTCATCCGTTATAGAGTAACAACATATAAAAAGAATTTAATTTATGTATAAGTATATAAAAAACAGAAAAGACAAGTATCTGTGACGGGAGACATGACAACAATATGAGCCCTATTACATAGAAGACCAACAGCAATTCCTCTTGTACATGCTCCAAAATGCATGGAAATGATAGCTATTTAATTATTCAGGCTTTTCAAAGTATGCTGTGCAACACTGAGTTGTCTTTGTAATTTAAAACCAATGAGTAAACGGAAAACATTTATCCTTTTGAAAACACTAAATGAAACACGTTTTATACTCTGTTAGTTCATTTCACGGTAATGCAAATTCATATGTTAGAAATTAAATTGACTCAAATAATGGTACGAGGAAAAAGAAAAATTATTTTATTTCGAGGGTTGAGAATCAAAGCGTCAAAAGAAAGTACATTACGGTTAATGGCTGCCATAGCCTGGTTTATTCACACTGCACCTTTACGATTCCAATGCGGTGACCTACTGGTCTTCTATTAGGTAAAACATTTAGCAACACTTAATTATTAACGCCATCCATAATCCAGTCCTATATTAATACAGTGCTTTATTTTTTCAGTAACACCTCTATTTTGCTTTGCAGAAGCAAAAAACTGTCCTTTTTCTTGATGAACATCTTGTAGACATCACTGTCTGAAGAGAGTAGGTCTGGTACTGACATACAGTGGGGAAAAAAGTATTTATTCAGCCACCAATTGTGCAATTCTCCCACTTAAAAAGATGAGAGGCCTGTAATTGACATCATAGGTAGACCTCAACTATGAGAGACAAAATGAGAAAACAAATCCCAAAAATCACATTGTCTGATTTGGAAATAATTTATTTGCAAATTAGGGTGGAAAATAAATATTTGGTCACCTACAAACAAGCAAGATCTCTGGCTCTCACAGACCTGTAACTTCTTCTTTAAGAGGCTCCTCTGTCTTCCACTCATTACCTGTAGTAATGGCATCTGTCCACAACCTCAAACAGTCACACTCTAAACTCCACTATGTTGAAGACCAAAGAGCTGACGAAGGACACCAGAAACAAAATTGTAGCCCTGCTCCAGGCTGGAAAGACTGAATCTGCAATAGGCAAGCAGCTTGGTATGAAGAAATCAACTGTGGGAGCAATAATTAGAAAATGGAAGACATACAAGACCACTGATAATCTTACTCGATCTAGCGCTCCACTCAGGATCTCACCCTGTGGGGTCAAAATGATCACAAGAATGGTGAGCAAAAATCCTAGAACCACATGGGGGGACCTAGTGAATGACCTGCAGAGAGGTGGGCTCAACATAACAAAGGTTACCATCAGTAACACTACGCCGACAGGGACTCAGATCCTGCAGTGCCAAACGTGTCCCCCTGCTTAAGCCAGTACATGTCCGGGCCCGTCTGAAGTTTGCTAGAGAGCATTTGGATGATCCAGAAGAGTATTGGGAAAATGTCATATGGTCAGATGAAACCAAAGTAGAACTGTTTGGTAGAAACACAACTCGTCGTGTTTTTAGGAGAGAGAATGTTCATTTGCATCTAAAGAACACCATACCTACTGTGAAGCATGGGGGTGGCAACATCAAGCTTTGGGGCGGTTTCTCTGCAAAGGGACCAGGATGACTGATCCATGTAAAATGAAAAGATTGAATGGGGCCATTTATCGTGGGAATTTTATGCAAACCTCCTTCCATCAGCAAAGGCATTAAAGATGAAACGTGGCTGGGTCTTTCAGCATGACAATGATCCCAAGCACACCGCCAGGGCAATGAAGGTGTGGCTTCATAACAAGCATTTCAAGGTCCTGGAGGGGCCTAGCCAGTCCCAGTCTCAACCCCATAGAAAACCTTAGAGGGAGTTGAAAGTCCGTGTTGCCCAGCGACAGCCCCAAAACATCACTGTTCTAGAGGAGATCTGCGGGAGGAATGGGCCAACAAACCAGCAACAGTGTGGGACAACCTTGTGAAGACTGAAAGAAAATGTTTGACCTCTGTCATTGCCAACAAAGGATATATAACAAAGTATTGAGATTAACTTTTGTTGTTGACCAAATACTTATTGTCCACCATAATTTGCAAATAAATTCTTTCCAAATCAGACAATGTGATTTACTGGATTTGTTTTCTCATTTTGTCTCTCATAGTTGAGGTCTACCTATGATGTCAATTACAGGCCTCTCTCATCTTTTTAAGTGGGAGAACTAGCACCATTGATGGCTGACTAAATACTTTTTTTCCCCACTTCATCTCATGATGAGGCATGCCATAGGTAATTATAGCCAGACCATCTATCAGAAACTAATGTTATATAAAAGTGACTGTCCAGCAAAACAGAAAAAAAATTCTCAAATTGCTTGTTTATGTCTTCATACATCTCCTTTTTTGGTTTTGATTTATGCTTTTGCTGTGCTGTATGTAGCCTTCTTTTTCTGCAGTTGAGCGGCAGCACTTGTTTGAAAGCTGTTTCCTTTTGCCATCTATAACTATAAGCCTCGGGATCCTTGACTGTGTTTTGTCTAACTTCTTTTCTTCCAACATCAGGAGGCGGGAAAAATGGTGTGGCTTAAAAATCTGCCTTAAAAATAAACAAACACCTTTGGTCACCTGATCTCATGGGCTCAACACAAAACTATTTCTGTGTCCAGACAGAATGACTGAGCTTCATTTCACAAAAGAGCCAATGTAGAACTGCAGGAAGTCTACAGCAATGAATCTAAATTTCAAAAATGCTTAATTTTGGGAAAGATATTTTTTAGAAAGTATTTTTTTTTTTATTGGACAACTCCTTTTGATTCAGCTGAAGAGGTCCTGAGGTGCAACTACAGCACAGGAAAGGCTAACATGCGGTGTGTATACTCCAGTTTGTAGGAAGGAGCAGAAATATTTTGTTGGCAATAGCCTTAAACTTCCTACAAGAGATAATATACATTTTGAAGAATTTTCAGTAAAAAGGGTAAAACGCAAAGGGCTGTAAAGTGCATTTCTGTATCATTGCCACACAATGGTCCAAACATATTTTGATCAAAATTTTATCATTAAGATACCTACGTACAAGAAATATTAGTGATGTCAGATTTTAGGGGAGACTCTACCTGGAAAACTTTGGATTTCAGTGCAGTTCATTATAGAAAGCATAAAGTGCAATGTTATCTTTTATAAAGTATAGCAAGCACATCAAACCAGCAACATTTATGAGCTTCAATACATTCTAGTAAAGAACAAACCAGTTTGAACAAAAAGGCAACCTAGTTATCTAGTAAGCAGCCGAATGGTGAAGTAGTGTGGAACAGAGAAGGTGATTGGGTCATAGATGAACAGAGTACTTGGAGAAGGTGACTATAAAAAATGAGGAGTAGGAGAAAAGGGACATGCACATCAAGTTTTAGACTCAGTTTGTTGCATCTTTTGGGATACTATGAAAAACGGTACCTCGACGTTTACCACAGTGGAGTCATAAAGAATACTAGAGCACATGAAGTATGTACATTTGACAAATAGAGCAAACATAGTCCAAATAAGACTATGTTTGCTCTATTATTCTCTATGGCTTACAGCAGTGTATGTCGGAGTACAATTTTTCATTGTAGCTCAATGGATACTAGGAACAGGGTCTAAAATCTGGTGTGAATGGCCTCTTACCTACCATTCAACAGTGATAATCATATCCTCTGTTAAAGTGGATGACTGAATTGGATTCGTGCAAAGTCTTAAGCTGCATGATGTAAAGACTGCAAACATTATGACTGCTGTTATTTAATATATGACCCTCAATGACATTTGATTCTTGACTTATGGCTGTATGAGGTACTGGCTTACCAGGTATTAGTGTTTTAGGATTCAATATGGCATCCTTTTTTTCTTAAGTATGTGATTAGAAAAGAGTAATTTTACCAATTCTGACAAATTTACAAAAAACACTACACAAACCATTGTGCTTAAGAAAACCTATACATGGCGTAAAAACTATTGCACAAACTGTAGAAAATTCACAAACCATTGTGCTTTAGAAAACCTATACATAACATAAAAACTATTGCACAAACTGTAGAAAATTGACACAAACTTGTTGCAAATCCAGAGACAAGTTCAAACTGAAAACTCTCAAACATAAGTTAAAGCAGAGACCTAGGGCAATATGTATGAATAGGACAGGATTTTTTGGGTGTATCTTGTGCCAAAAAACTGTTGTAGCCCTGTTCCATAGATGTATAAACAGTCAGACACCAAAACTTGCACCAGGCATGTCACTTTTGAATGCACCAAAGATATATTTGCCAAAAATATGCTTCAAGGATATGATAAGATATACAAGGCATACCACACACAAGATTTATGAACCCACATACGGCAGGTTCATACATACTGTTGTATTCTACACTCTTCTATTCCAATTTAGAACTTGCATGTTGGTGCCAAGTTTCATACATGTCGCCCCTAGTGCTTTTTGACTATAGTGCAACTACAACACATTTTATTTCAGATTTGTGCTACAAAATGGTTTATAATTGTGCCCTAAATATCTTCATGTTCCCAGAAGCAGTTAACCCACATGACCAACCCACATGACCTACAGGGTCAATCTTCTGAGCTGTGTCTTACACATGAATCACCTCCGTCTCTTTTCTGTTATTGCTTAACCTTGAGTTCAGCATTATTTCATTAGGTGAGGACCCTGACAAGTCTTCCTTTACCTAGTGCAGATCATCCAGAGTTTATAGTTATGTTGATCTTTGACCATAGGTACACAGCTAGTAAAATGCATTCAGAGAGTCTTATGGTTGTAGACAAAACACATCTTTTACTCATATGACAGCCTGCGAAGTATCATATTGATATAACTGCTGCTCAATATGATGTGCTGAGTGAAGAATGAAGTTGTACCTCTAGCCTGACAGACATCCTTAGTCAATGTACGTGTTTCTAATTCAGTATTATTAACTGTATATTTATACCCTTCATATCTATGGAGAGAAGATGGAGCTGTGTTCTTCACATAATGTCTACTTGGCAATAAGGACAAATGCACTAGGTTGCTTTAAATTTGGTGGAGGGCTGCCCTGAGGAATGGAGTCTAAGGGGCCACCTGGTATTCACCCTTTAAGCCTTGTTCCAGGATCTGGATTTTGCTGCATGGAATGCCCTGGTTGCTATCCCCAGTGACAGCAATGACTGCCCATCCAGACACAATACCACAGTAGCAAGCAAAAAATATAGTTAATCATGATCCAGACTATGATCCAGCCGTAGTCAAGCCAACATGTGAAATAGGCAGGAAGTCAGGGCAAATGGAATATGGTCGGCATGGGTAATGGGGAGAATTTCAGGTATGGCTGAAAAGGAAAATACTGACCATGAAACAAGCCAGGTCAGAACGTTGGGAACATGATCTGTAGTACACTTTTACTGTTCAGAGGATCAAAATAACCTTATAGCTTAGATTAAAGATACATGCAGAACATACTGTCCAACCTTTGTATCTTTTGATTGTGGGACATTTCAGCCCTGGCCTTGGAACAACCCTGATCCGACAAAGAATATGCATTTGAGAGTGGAGTTTCCAGAAAATTCACCTCTTTTGTGTCCTAAGAAATAGGGGGTTAGCAAGTATGATGCAGAGGTATCCTTTAACCCCTTAAAGGGGTTGTCTCACTATGAGATCATAGTTGAAAATGTGGGGACCAAAAATCTAAGGATGTACGTCCTTGGTTACTATTGGCAAAGTGCTACGGTTTTAGAGAACGGGCGGGTTTACATGTGCTTAGCAACGGTGTTTGTTTACTGGTCAGGGAATCATTCTGTCCTGCCCAAGTCGTGCACATGCAAAGGACAGGCAGTTAAGAGGAGGGGCAGGGATGTGTGTATTGGCAAGCAAGGAGGAGAAGCAGTGAGAGGACATGCAGGGGGGTTGTGTGTATTGTATCCTCTTCACTGCTTCTCCTCCTTGCCTGCCAATACACACATCCCTGCCCCTCCTCTTAACTGCCTTTCCTTTGCATGTGCACGACCTGGGCAGGACAGAATGCTTCCCTGACCAGTAAACAAACACCGTTGCTAAGCACATGTAAACCAGCCCATTCTCTAAAACCGTAGCACTTTGCCAATAGTAACCAAGGACGTACATCCTTAGATTTTTGGTCCCCACATTTTCAACTATAATCTTCGTAGTGAGACAACCCCTTTAAGGACCCGGCTTTTTTTTGTTGTTGACACGTTCGTTTTTCCCTCCTCGCCTTCCCAGAGCCATAACTTTTTTTTATTTTTCCACCTACATAGACACATGAGGGCTTTTATTTTGCAGAACAAGATGTACTTTCTAATGGTGTTATTCACTGTACTATAGAATATACTGGGAAACTGCAAAAAAATCCAAGTGGGACAAATTGTAAAAAAAAAAAAAACGTATTTTCGCCATGTTTGCAGGTGTTTTGCTTTTACAGCGTTCAATCTCATGTAAATATAATGTGTGGTCTGTATTCTACAGGTTGATACGCATCCGGCAATACCAAACATGTATGGTTTCCATTATGTTTTGGTACCGTAAAAAACATTTTCTATTTTTGAAATTTGCGCCGCGGCACCATTTTGTGTGACCAATAACTTTTTTGTGCTAAGACCTACGGATGTCAGTGAGGGTGCATTTTTTGCAGGATGAAGCATATTTTTTATTGCTAGCAGTTTGGAAGGCATGCGACTTTTTTGATCACTTTTAATCCAATTTTATGTGACGTAAAATGGCCAAAAAACGCAATTTTGGCATTTGGAATTTTTTTTCTTCTACGATGTTCAGCGTACGGGATAAATGACGCTATATTTTTATAGATCGGACTTTTCGGACGCGGCGATATCAAATATGTGTAACTTTTTTATTTTATTGTTTTTATTTGTAAAATGGGGAAAGGAGGGTGATTTGAACTTTTAATACTTCTTTTTTTTTGTACTTTAAAACTTTTTCTTTTTTTTTTACTTTAAAATTGAGTCCCCCTATGGTGCTTGACCACTAGGGGGCACAATCGTTAAAAAAGTCTAATGCATTGTCTATGCAATGCATTAGACTGTACAAAGATGGTGGTTTCCCCACTTCCTGCCCAAACGAGGTCATGGCAGCGGTGGGAACTTTCACAAGACTCCCCGCTGCCATGTCCAGGCATCGGATCGCCGCAGCTATGCTGCGGAGATGCCGATCGCCCTGAAGAACAGTGCACGGCACCGCTCTTCATTCATTTAGACGCCGTGGCCATCTTTGCGCTGTATCGGCCGGATGTTAGCTGCAATCAGTCGCTAACACCCGGCGGCTGTGAATGGGGGTCGCAGAGTGATCCCCTTGCAAAGCCCCTTAGGGACCCTGGGACGTACTCATACGTCCAGAGTCCTTAAGGGGTTAAATAGACTATGGTTTCAGTGCATTGGTGGAGGAAGGAAAAGAGTGTCTCTTGTATGGAAACACGTAAGGGTGTGCTTACATGGCAAAGATCAAATACCGGTCAGATTTCCCGACCGGTATTTAGTTTCTTGTGTCACGCAGGCGGGCGACTTTTGTCCACGGTTTGCAGATTCAAGCCATCCCCTTTCACACCCACATGTTCGTCTTCTGCCCGAAAACTGGGCGAAAATTGAACATGTTCTAAGTTTTACGGATTGCCGGCAGTGTAAAAAACCATGTGGCGGAAAATTTGTGCAAGTGGGCACTGCTGCATGGCTTTTCTATTAAGTCTATGGGGAACATTGCTTGTCGGTTTTCAGATAGTTTGTAAAACCATAAACCGTCTGAAAACCCGACCAATAACCTGTGCCGTGGGGACAAGCCCTAAGGGTTCTTATGAGAATAAGGAATGGTGGCAGCAGGAAGGACTCTGCCTGAGACAAGCAGCAAGGAACAATTACAGCATAGGGTGGTGAAGTACACATCGGCAGCTGTAGTCAGGCTCAGACTGTCCCAAAATGGGAACAGGGCTCTTGAGCACAGCTAACCTGGAGTTGCCTTTTAACTGCATATACATCATTTGGAAAGGCAGAAAGGCAGAGAAAAATAGACAAAAAGCAAGAGGCAGAGTATAAGAGGCCTGTATAGTCATGAAGAGCAGCTGTAGGCCCCAGAATCAACTCCTCCAGTGGGCACTGGGCACCTTAGTCCAACACTGACTGTAGCATATTTGCATTTGTGACTATTCTCTCCTTCTACCACTTTTAAAAAGTGTGCATGGTTTGCAGATTTATTATTATGTTAAATATAAAATTCCAGAACTTTACAGCATGTGTACATTTCACTTTCTTTCCACAGAACTGGCCAAGATAAGTCAAATTTATAAGCAAGTGCGTTTCTTTTATATTTGCCGCATAGGAAATTACAGTCTTACTGAATCTCCCTTTATATCTAGGTAGAGAATTTAAATCTTTGTATTACCATACCGAGCTCTGACTGCTATACAGATATGATAAGTAATGAATCAGCACAACATGGACCTATTGGATCTATGCAGATACTATAAAAACAAAAACAGTATTTTTTATGGTGTTAATACATTATAAAATAGGCATCCTGGACAGCACCCATAACACTGCTCATCTCTGGCCCATTGTATATGACAATGTTCTATCTTCTGCTAAATATCTAGCAAGAAAATATGCTCTTAAAGGTTTCCCACTGTCTCAAAATATGCTTTTATGGTCAGCATGAGTGGAGCCATGTAAATCAATTATCATGGCATAAAACACAGCTGTTTGCCCGCCACACAAGGCAATGAACTTGCCTGAATGAATTAGATGCGTTAAATTATTATTGATGGGTTATTTTATGATTTAAAAGGACCAGCTGTTAACACGTCTGTCTGTTGACGAACAAATAATCTCCATAGAACTAGTTTCCTTTGCAGGAAGATTTCTGGGAATGAATCGATTTGTTGAATTCTCTGCTCCATTTCAAAATCTTCTGGAGTTGTCCATGTGCGTGAACGTATTTTTGTCTTCCATTAGAAAAACCGGCTACAGAACAGATGTATTTCGGTAAATGACATCCAGCGATAGTGAAATATTCATGTGTGGTTTCAAACATTGCTACAAACTTGAAAATGCGTCTCTGAATAATTTAGTTCCCTGTTCGACATTTAGGTTTCAGGACGGTGTTAAGAATGTTTCAGGTTTTGGATTGTGGTTTCTTGTTTCTTTTTATAAACCTGAACACTGCTTTGATTAGGATTTGTGTTGTTAGCTTGGCAGTCAGTGTCAGAGCTTGGGCAGAGTGGGAGCTGTCTGCCGAAGGAAGAAATAAATCTTATTGCAGCAGCACAAGGATGATGTATGGTGATCAGCTGCCCTCATGCTTCTACTGTACGGGACTGTGTCAGAAGAAGGAGCAATGCCAATCCTGGGAATGGTCATTCTCACAATGAGCCAGCTCCATCTATGCGAGTCTCAAGATGAATCAGGAACATTCAGTCCCATTACTTTAGCACATTTCACTTTAATGGAATTTGTATTGTTTAAAAGAGGAAATTTGGTTCATAAAGAGAGATAATGGTTCTGCACATGAACATCCACTCACTTAGCAGAAAAAATTTAAAAAAAATAGCTGTTTCCTGGCTAAACACGCACTTGGCTGATGACTACTTCTGACTCCACCATGAAAAAACAAAATTACACATCTCATTTTTAAACTATTTATGGATAATTGATGATATGAAGAATCAATCAAAACATTTCCATGATGGAAATCATTGCCATTGATATCTAGCCACATCACCTGAAAAAGATCTGTGCTGGGCAGCTGTGCCTGGTGTAAATGTTGCTATAAGCAGCGTTTACAGCTCCATTAAAGCACAGATTGTCTGGCTATATAGCTATTCCAAATGTCAGCGGCACACTATCAACTAAGAAAACATCAAAGGCATATAGGAATGTTTGAAAAAATGCATTACTGCTAAGGATAAATTAAAATTTGGGGTTCTTAGTTCACAATTTTGATCAAAAGTGTTTAAGCTCACCTCCCAATTGTGTCAAGGGGACCCTAGCACAGGGTGAGTCCTAACACTAAAAACGTTACCTCTCTTGGAGCCTGTTCAGACTTCAACACCTTAGGGAGTGAAAAGGACTAGCTACTGAATATCCAGCACTGATTTAAAACCTATGGATATGGGCGGAGTGCAGAAAGCCAATGAGGCAGCCACTCCTCATACAGACTAAAAAAAACCTTGTTTGGCTATGCAAATCAAAAAACATTTTTTGAAAAATATAAGCATAGGTGTATACTGGCGAGGCAATAACATATATCTATTCCAAATGTCAGCGGCACACTAGTAGCTGGTCCTTTTCACTCCCTAAGGTGTTGAAGTCTGAACAGGCTCCAAGAGAGGTAACGTTTTAGTGTTAGGACTCACCTATGCTGGGGTCCCCTTGATGCAATTGGGAGGTGAGCTTAAACACGTTTGATCAAAATTGTGAACTAAGAACCCCAAATTTTCATTTATCCTTAGCAGTAATGCATTTTTTCAAACATTCCTATATGCCTTTGATGTTTTCTTAGTTGATAGTGTGCCGCTGACATTTAGAATAGATGTATGTTATTGCCTCGCCAGTGTGCACCTATGCTTATTTATTTCAAAAAATGTTTTTGGATGTGCATAGCCAAACAAGGTTTTTTTTTGTCTGGCTATATAGACCTCACCCATTATGTTGCATGTCATGTATAGTTATAAAAGGATTCTTTATTTCAGAAACAGTGCAATACTTGTGCATCGATTGTGTATGAAGAGAATGGAGCTAGGCTGTAATACCAGAAACAACCAGTGAATAGGTATGGCACTGTTTCTGGAGGGAAGCAGTCATGTTCTTCTAGATCTCTAAAATGTTTCTCTGCTCATGAAGTACACACAGCAATGTGTCCCTTCCACTATTTTGGGCCTTCTAAAGATTTCCCTTACTCCTTGTCCTTCTCTCAGAGCACTGTGGGAATAATTTACATATGCCAACTTACCGTTCATAGTCCAATTATGGAAGTTCTCTCTGAAGCAGGTGCCTGTTCGTTAAGGTCATCTATAGGCATAGGGTTAGGGATAGGGTTAGAGAAAAATCTGGGTTTGAGCTGCCCCACACCCCCTTTTTTTCATGAGTTTGGTCAAACCTATTTTTAACTGAACAAGGCACCATTTAATCAACATGAATCCTTACAATCTTTGGAGGCTAGCCAGTAATTGGCAAAAATTGGCTAGTGTAAAAAACATTTAGCTGCCATAAATGCCTTAGTGTGGAGGATGAAGGAGGCAATGCTCAGTGTTTCCTATGATAGTTTACTTTTTGCTTCTTTTTTGCTGATACAGCCTCCTAAGTGCTCACCATATTGTGGGCCACTGAAGCGCCTAAAACCATTATTTCCTACTGACCATTAAACCAGGCTGTTGGTTTTCATAGACAATAACAATAAATTCCCAGAAATGATCTATGCTTAGTATTAAAAATAAATGCTGAGAAAAAGAAAAGAAAAAAAAGGATTTGCTTCAATTTTTGCATCTGTCACAGTACGGAAGAGTCTCTAAATATAACTGATAATGCAAAACAAGCAGAGGGAGAGCTGGTAATAAATATCCCACTCACAGTTTTCTTTCATAACCATATGGAGCGTGAGGTTTCACTCTTGATTTTATTTCATGTAATTTGCAGCCTTTAATTAGCAATTTTCAACCTACAATGTTATTTTCACATTTAGAATTGGAGCATCAAATCACAAGACTCTTAGCCTCATGGAAAAGTTATTACTGCCACTTTTAAAGGTAGAAATATTTATTTACAGTACAGTATGTACAGTGACCAGCCGAAACAGTTAATGTACCTGACAAATACTCTTTGGTGTCGGCAAAGCAGTGGTGTCCTGTAACATCTGCCACAGAGATGGGTGTAGCAGATCCTTTAAGTCCAGTATATTGCAAGGTTGGGGCGTGTGTATATTGGATGTGAATCAATGAGCTTTAGCTGCAAATAATCCTTTTCCAGGATAACCTTTGACCACTAGTCATAGGTACCCTGTTTTTTCAAAAATAAGGCCTAGCTAGGAAATAAGCCCGAGTATGATTTCTCAGAACTAAGCCCTAGATACAGTTCATTAAAAAAGTATTCAGACATCTATACATGTGAAAAAGGTAAGTGGAATACAGCAGGGCAGGTAGAGTAGACACTTCATGCAGGAGAGCAGGCATACACAAAAGAATTGCTCCCCCAAAAGAAAGTAGATCCCTCCCAAAAGAGTTGCACTCCAAGGACCTCTCAACGATAAGGGTTTGTCAGCTCTGGGCTCCCAGTGAAGCGCCACTGGAACAGCAATGGATCTGACAGTGAAAGAAGTGACACAGATCTGTATGTAAGAGTCCATCTACCATTGGCACTTGCCAACTCTCATTGTTTTGGGTCTAAGGGGGTCTAGTGAGTGCGATTCTTTTGGTGGTACTTCCTTTTCTTGGTCAGTAGACATCCACCATTTACTGCGGTACAGTACCATATGTATCGGTGAACAGAGGAACATGAAAATAAGACATCCCCTGAAAATAAGCCCTAACCCATTTCTGGAACAAAAATAATAGAAGATCCTGCCTTATTTTTGTAGAAACACAGTACCTACCAATTGCTGGAAACATCCCACAAGACCTGTTGTTTTGTAGGTGCTTTGACCCAGGCATCTAACCATTACAATTTGTCTCTTGTCAAAGATTCTCAGATCGTTACACTTGCCAGTTTTCCTGCTTCCATCAGATTAGCTGCAGGAACTGACTATTCAATTGCTAATATATCCCACCTCTTGATAGGTCTCATTTTCACAAAATAAACTTATCAACTTCACTTGTCAGTATTTAGGTTATAACTAAAAAATAAAATCAAGTGATTTTTTTTTTTTGCTTAGTACAAATGGACAAACACAAAATCAGACTGGCCAACCAGAAGATCCTCTGACAATAAGCTCTCAAACTAATAGGCCTTTAGAGATCCAGCAAAAGGCAACCCAAATTCATACTGCTTTGGAGCTATTTAATTGCAGCAAGTGGCAGTTTGGAGTTTTCTTCAGACACGATTTACCCAGGCAAGATAGGGGATGCAGAGGTAGCAGTCGCTAATGGCTCTGCAGCATAAAGGGGGCCAAAAGCCGTTTTTTCACATAAGAAGACACCATGACATGGTAGTTAGGACGGCACTAGGGTCCAGGAGCTTCAAGTTACAACTCTGTACCCAGGTTCCTTATTTCCTAGGAATCTCCCAAAGGCTTTGCCCCTGAGAGGAAAACAAGAGTGGACCACATAAATGTTCACCTCTCTTGACCACTGGTACTTTACCATTAAAGGGGTTCTCCGCTTTGGACAACCCCTACTTGTTAGAAGGGTCCTTTGACAGTAAGTTGATTACAAGGTGTCCCCTGTCTGGGATCCCAGCAATACTCTGTAATTTGTGGGATAATCTAGCAGTAAGTATACAATTTCCCTACAGCAAAACAACAGGAGAAATTAGGTATTACACAATGTTTATTCAAATGAATGGGCTTTCTTTGTGATGCAGGACAGGACAGGTCCTCCAGAGCGAGACAGACTCATAATAAACATCCTAAACAGTGAACTCCCCTCTATGAACTCAGAATTTTATTATAGGTATATGAAAATGAGTTTTCTAAACCTGAAAAGCCCTTTAACGCTTTTATTGCCCCAAATCACTGGGGACTTTAACAATAAGCCGAAGGCTATGTCTACATGGCATAGCTTTACCATCGGATTTTCAGTGGATTCAGTGTTTTGGATCTGCAGAAAATCCGATGGTACACTGTGCTGCATAGACAATGAAAAATATGTTTTGTAGTTTATACAGCAAAGATTTTTTACTGTCAGATTTAAAATCCTGTGGAATACGCAACATGTTGTATATTCTACTGGATTCTGGTCAGATTTGCAGTCGGCCCCATGCATGGAATGTATGAGGCCAACAGCAAATCCGAAAACTGACCGTGACTTTTGCGCAAATCTGCGGCAAAAACTGCGTTCCTGCAAGCGTCAAAATTCAGTCAGATTTTGGATGCCAATTTGACACTTGTTATGTAGACTTAGCCTAACATTATTTATTTTCTCTACAATGGTTTTATTTGGACACTGAATTACAGATTTATTTGGGAACTGAATGGCACAGTTTTGTCCTGGAAATATATGGCAGTGTTATGTGGGGTTCAGTTTATCTAGTACAAAATATGTCAGAATATTAAAGAAATCTTATTTATTCATAAACTTTCACTAGATTTTTTAATGTTAATATTTTTAAAATAATATTAAATGTTGTAGTCACAACTTTTGATAAATGTGCAACCTGGACAACTCTGAAACTTCAATTGTAAGTTAATTTAGTGTTGTCATGGCAGGCCCCTCTCAAAAATTTGGTTTTGAGTTTAAGAAGTAAACACTATTTTACAGCTTATTCTCATATCTGCTTTCATGCACAAAAAACTTGATCATAAAATATACAACTAACATCTCACAGACCCAGGAACACCAATGCTGCCACCACTTCTTGAATATGGGTGCAAAGTCCCAACACCACAAATACAGGGTAGTGGCTGTTACGAACAGTACTCTTACAGTCAAATAGGTCAAATGGCTGAGCAACAACTTGAACTTTAGGCTTTGATAGGTACAGGGCCTGCAAGCATAAAGTGCAACATGCATGAAACTTGACATTTACACACCACATTTCATGTGCATAATAAAAGCATAGAATGCACCTGATTTATGAACCCGCTCTACAGCGGGTCATAAATCAGGCGCATTCTAGCACTCGGGCGACAGTTCGGGATCAGGTATACTACTCTGAAAGTGCTCTACCTGTTTCAACTGTAATGCGCCCAGAAATGCCATAGCGAAGCTACAAATATGTAGCTGCGCTACGGTTCTAGTGCGCCCCGCCTCCTGCACGTCCCCCGAGATCGGAAGCATTACAAAGTGCCATAGGCCATGAAATGCGCCCTGAAGTGGCGTGTGGGAGATTTTAAAATGTATAAATGGGGCTGTGTCTGATATCGGGCTGAAAAGATGCCAGATATCTGGCGAAGCCCCGTTCATACATGTCAACCAAAATGTTCAAAATGTCACAAAAATTAAAGAGAAAAACACGGAAAGGGACATAGGGAAAAAATGTACAAAAATGCCATTGAAGTCCCAATTTATTCATCATTGTGTAAATGGACTATTATTTTTATACATTTGAGCACTGGGGTTGAGTTAAAAGTATGATCTGCTCCTCTCTAGATCCTCACTTTTCCATCTACCCCTTTGTGACTATCAATAATGAAACATAATAGAACATATCTCCAAACTCATATGGAAGTAGTTGCCATCAGATGAGTACTAAACATGACCTATATAATCATCACAACACAAATATGAATATGTTTGAAACTACGGAAAAAATTGTTAGGTGTTTGTACTTAAAGAGAACCTGTCACATAGGTTATGCTCCCCTTGCTGAGGACAGCACAAGCCAGTGTCAGACCTGCTGTTTCCAGCGCTGTGTCCCTTATTCTTTAAGATGCTGTAGTTTTCGTGTATTCAATGCTCAAATCTTATTCATGAGCAGGTGTTAGCCCCGCCCACCAAAGGCTAGCCCCGCCCACCTGATAGTTATTCACCTATTTAAAGTAATAGGTTTTTCAGTTGAGGTGGGCGGGGCAAGTCTCAAGTGGGCGGGGTTTGAAAAAAAACTGACTCTCTGAATGACTCTTCGAATGACTCTTGTGGCTGAAAACTGCAGATTTGAGCATTAAATACACGAAAACTACAGCATCTTACAGAATAAGGGACACAGCACTGGAAACAGCAGGTCTGACTCTAGCTTGTGCTGCCCTCAGCAAGGGGGGCAAAAATGAGGTGACAGGTTCTCTTTAACTAAAAGCTTGAGGTCTATATACATTATTTCTGTCAATTCTATAAAGACAGATCCTTTGGAACACTCTTAAAATAGTTTCCACAAGCAAAAGCATGTAGGGACATTTGCTTTGATTAGATACAAGGTTTGTAGGTGTCCGGGGCCTTTTAAATTGTACACAGTAAGGGTACGTTCACTTGGCAGGCTACTAGCGTGGAATTTCAGTGAGGAAACGATCCAGACTTCCCTGTGGTGGATTTCCACCTAGGCACTTTATTTTTATTGCGCATAACTCACTCCAGAGAATTAACATGTTAATTTTTTTGACGATGCAACCATTACGTTCCGACGAACAGTCCTCGTTGTCTGAACTTACATTGAGCACAGGGTAATTCACCCATACCCAGAATCCGCATCCAAATCTGTCATGTGGACTTACACTGAAACCTGTTTTCTCACCAGAATCATTCGCTTTTAACACGTAGGGAAAGGTAAATGAAAACTATTACCAAATACACTGCCTTATTGATTTTGCACTGTTCAAGAGCTAACGAAGATTTTATCTACTGCTTGTGTACACAAGTATTTCTAGGTTACCAACCACATCTCCTGGCTCTCTCTTATCTTTCATTGTGCCAAGCTGCCATCAGTTAGTCACTTCCAACCATGGTGAGGTAATCGCTCCATGTATTATCTAGTAACTGTATGTCCTGGTAAATGTTCGTGGTTGGGGAGGTGTGGGAGGAGGGGGAGGGAGACCCATCCAAAAGTTTGCTATGGGGCCCAGGCTTCACTAGTTACGCCCCTGCTATATTCAGCACAGAAGCTTTATTTAAGATAATGAAACGTTTGAAGCCTTAGAGCTCTGTAGACTTGTACACTGCTAATAACAAGTCTCCAGCACTCCTGTCACTCTCATAGAATCAGCTAGGAATGGCAGAGCTGTTATGCCAATTGCTGCTATAGACCCACCCACAGCCGAAGCAGGAATTGTGAGCCCGAAGCTGTCTAATGGCTCTGTGAAACTGCATGATGAAAAAAAAACCTTAATTGTATTACAAAAATAGGTCAGAGGAAATGTTAATCCAACACATAGATTGTCAGACCATTCAGAGTTGGTGAAGGCAAAAGGTGTTTCTGAATAAGGTAACCAATTTATCACATTTGCAGCAAAATGTGAAAAAAATACATCCCCCAAAAGTTTAGTTTTACTGCAGTTCTCTGCATGATTTCATGATCTGCTGTTGTTTTTCCAATATTCATAGGTTGACACCAATAGACTCAGGATGTGATACAGTTTGCCTTAAACTCTACAGCTCCCTAACTTTAATTTGTTTATAATTGATTTTTACAAGTCAGATAGTAACATTTTAGATAGGCTTCAGGGCCAAAGTCAAATTTCTGAAGAGCAGAAGGAAAAGATTAAATTGCTAATTACATAGAAAAGAAATAGGCTCTGAAAATAAATAAGCCACATGAGGTGAAGGAAAGCAGTACTGGCATTTTCTGGCTACACATTTATTAAATAGTTTTTATGCGACCAGAACCCCATAAACCTAAAACACAGAAAAAATACTTTATGTGAAGAAAATTCAGCATCACTGTGGCTTCTGCCATTAGATGACCTGGCTCTGTAATATGTTGTAACTATGGATGCATCGTTGTGTCTTTATCTTTATTGTGACAACCAAAATGTTGAAGGTCATCATTCTGGATGTCAAGGTTACAGTTAAAATGACAAATTACCAATCTATAGATGTTTCTTAACTCCTTAAGCGCTCAGATATCTTGGGCCTTGTGAACACAGTGACTTTTTTACGAGTTGGGTTCCAAGACTCATAAAGTGAATCTTCCATCTATGTAGCTGTTAAGGGCTAATTTTGTAGAACAAGTTACAATTTTAACCATTGGAATGTAAATATAATGTATTGAAATGCTTTAGTTATTTTTTAGGAGATGGGTGAAAATAAATAGAATTTATATCATTGTCTTTTGAGTTTTGTTGTTACAGAGTTTACCCTGTGGTATAAACAACATATTAGCTGTAAGGCTAGTACAGTTATGGCGTTAACAAATATACATTTTTAATTTTTTTTTGTAAGTTTAAGGCTAGGTTCACACGGCTTATTGCCGGTGTAATTGCGGGGATGGATTTCGCCCGCAATTACGCCAGCTGCCATGTAGAAGGGGTGGGGGGGAGGGATGGGTGTATGCTCACCAGCCCCATATACATGCATTATCCACGGTGCGTATCCCGCTGGGATAATGTGCATGTCACTTTCTCCCCGCTCGCGAAATACGGCGAGCGGGAAGAAGAGACGGAGTCCATAGTTCTCTATGAGATCCGTGGATAACCGTAATGACTAGGATGGATTGGCGCCAAATCTGTCCCAAAATAAGCCATGTGAACATGGCCTTACTGTTGTTACTTCTTTCACCTGATTCCGGCATTGTATCACTATGTATGGACAGGATCCCAGCCAACAATTATATTTGGCTATTAGCAGGGGCGTAACTAGTGAAGCCTGGGCCCCATAGCAAACTTTTGGATGGGGCTTTCTCCCCCTCCTCCCACGCCTCCCCAACCACGAACATTTACCCGGACATACAGTTACTAGATAATACATGGAGCGATTACCTCACCATAGATATCACCATACCGTTCAGAGGTTGGAAGCGCCGGGCCCCGCAGCTCCGCATCCGCTGGCAGTGAACTGTTATGTTCGCTGCCGGCAGGAGCAGAACAACTGGGGAGCAGACGTGTCAGCAGCTGCCCAGGGGCCCGGGCCCCCTAAGGGCCTGGGCCCTGTGGCAGTTGCTATGTATGCATTTCCCGGTAGTTCTGCCCCTGGCTATTGGCATCTGGATGCTTTCTCTTTTGCTCCATCATCCAAATCATAAACAGATTTTTCTTCCTTGGGGTTGACTGGGTGTGGCTAGCCTTGGGTGTGTGAAGCTAACACCTACTCATGAATAAACTGGACTCTTCTCTGGCAGAACAGGCCACAAACTGCCAGATTTGAGCATTAAATGCTCTGAAAATACAGCATCTTACAGAATAAAGGACAGAGCGCTGGAAACAGGATGTCTGTCACTAGCTTGTGCTGTCCACAGCAAGGGTGGTATAAACTATGTAACAGGTTCCCTTTTGCTACTTTCCTTCCAGATACTGAAAAGTTTTCATGTTGCACTTCTCCACCCTCAGGTTATCAACAAATTTTGCAAAAGAAAGAGACCTTCTGCCTTGGGATTGAATCATTGGCAAATTTTATGACTGAGCAAATTCTGGATTGCAAGATGGTTTATTGAAAACTCCTTAATTTCATTGATTAGAAAGTATATACAGTATATAAGTATATAAGTTTTGTTCCTAAGTAAGCAGTTCAATCTTCTTTGTTTATTAGGAAATTAAACTTGAATAATAATAATCTTTATTTATATAGCGGCAACATATTCCGTAGCACTTTACAATTTGGAGTGTATAATTACAGATAAAAAGACAGACATAACACAATAAAAGCTACTTACAGATGAGACACAAGGGGTGAGGGCCCTGCTCGCAAGAGCTTACAATCTATAACGGTGCCTGGGGGAGACGAAGGGTGAGAAGTGCTAGGTATACAATGGTCCAGCCATGTTACATAAATATGAGGTGCTTTACATAAAAATTGGGTGAACCTGACACCCTGACAGTACATCTTTATACAGATAAGTGCCTATGGGCCCAAGGGTAGGGAGTAACAGAAATATGTGTGATCGAAAGTAGGGGTTAGCAATTAGGCTATGTTCACTGCGCTCAATACAGGGCGATATACGTCCCAGTCATTATGGTAATCCACAGTTCTCATAGAGAACTATGGATTATATCTTCTCTCCCTGCTCGCTCAATACGGCGAGCGGGGAGAGAAGTGACATGTCAATTATTCACGGTGTATCCGCGCGAAAATATTGCATGTCTATGGGGCCGGCGGGCTGCCAGCCCCCCCGCCCCCGTACACGGGGTGTAATTGCGGGGCGAAATAAGTCCCGCAATTACTGCAGTGTGAACATAGCCTTAAGGATCTTGGTCGGCTTGTTTAAGAATATGTATTTTCAGGGCACTCTTAAAACTATGAAGGTTAGGATTGTGCCTGATGGTATGTGGTAGCATGTTCCAGAGAACTGATGCAGTACGTGTGAAATCTTGAAGGCGGGCATGGGAGGTTCGGATGATTGTGGTCTGTAGTTTGACATCAGCGGCAGAGCGGAGAGAGGTAATAGACTGGCAGACAGAGATGAGCCTCAAGATATTGCTTATAGAAAGTGCCTTACTGTTACTTACCTGACCAGGTCTCGTTGATCATCTCTCTATTTTTTAAATAAGAGAAATCATTTATATTTTTGTGTTATTTTGCTACACTATATCTTTTCTTATTCTTTTTAAGCTTAATAACGGTTAGTTTTCCATGAGCCGATCTCAGGTTTTCAGTGATACCATATCAAGGTATATTCGACTTTGCTTTTATACAATGCATTTGCTTTTTGAAATACAAAAATAACATATTTCTTTGCATAATAAAGCATTTTGCTTCTTTTTGGGGGATTTTTGAAAAACAAAACAATAAATGTAACATTTTTTTCAGCCTCGCTAGACAATTTGACCATGTGATTGCCTGATCACTTCAACACTGCAATACTACAGTATTGCAGTATATTATTTCCCCTGTCACTATAGGGTTAAAGAGATCGTCACAACATTAATTGCTTCTTTTACACCTCAGATCTTCTGCAAACACTTAACTGTAAGTGAAACTGTGTAACTAACCCATGAAAAATAGAGCACTTCATGACACATGAAGAATTTATGGCGTGCAGACTAATCAATATTGTTTCTAACATTACCATTTTAATTACACATTGATTTATTTTCATGTATTACATGTGTTTTATAGTTATTAATTCCCACAGAAAAATACATTTCATGTTGAGACAAAATAAAGAATTCTAATAAACTAAAAAAAAGCAAATTATTGAAATAATAGGTTATATGTTCATTAAACTGTGTCTTTTTCAAAATACACTTGAACTTCTGCCAAAAAGTAAATGAAGGAAACAGATGTTTAATTTAAAATGATAGACCCTCATTAAAATTGTTTAAACAGGCAGCACATTTTCCAGTAAATCTTTACTTAGGGGCATTAGATTAGTAAAGAAAAGGTGTGGGCTGGGAAAGAAGACACTTGGGCCAAATAGGGCAACATGTTGATGGGAGAGAAGCAGAAAAACTAGAATGTTGTCCCTTTTTGTTGGTTGAACACAAACATTAAAGGGGTTGTCTCACTACAAGGATTGCTTTTATGTTAAAGATCTTGCAAAAACAAGTCACTTTGCAATACGTGTCCATTAACAGTGTCCTACCTATTCCTAGAGCTCCCCTCTTGTATGGGCTGCATCAGCTTCTTAGGTCGCTATAGCTACAGACCTGTTTAGTCTCTCCTGAGCACTGTTTGCTATAGCTACAGACCTGGCTTCTACTGCAGCCTAGTGGAAGCCAGTAAACACACCCCTGAATTCAAAATGAAACCAAGAAAACAGGACTGAGGTAAGATGAATCGATGTAGTGAGACAACCCCTTTAGGTGTAGAGCCTATGGAAATATCCCTATAGCCAACATAAATTGTGTTTGCAAGTTTTATATTATGTTGAAGCCATGATCCCTCTATTTGGTTCTTATGGTAAGATTAATCTGCATGCTTTCTATTATGATTAGTGTTGAGGGATTACGTTGGCTATCGACATCGGGCGATAGTCGATAGTCAGCCACCATCGATAAGGTTTTTTCGATAGTGAGCAGTCGATTATGAGCGATGACCATTAAAGTCTATGGGAGAGCAACAACACCTTCATTCTTACACCCAAACAGGGCTGGAGAAGCTGGAATTAACAGCCACAACAGTCACAACACTTAGGCACAACACTTAGGCTATAAAAGCCACAGAAAAAAAGTCACACACCATTCACTATCCCTTCTTGACCACAGCATGACCCTTAAACCTGCATCACCCACAAAATTTAAAAAGTGCCCGAAGGCAGTATTATTTGAACCATCATTTTACTTGAAATGGGCATTGAATATCCTGCCTGGAAGCAGATGACCCTTAAAAACTGCCTGACCCACAAAATTAAAAAGGGGAAAAGGAGTCTTCAACCACCATTTAGTTACACTGGACATCTGACATACCCGTCCTGGACTCGCAGATAGACCCAGCTAAACCTGTCTGACCCCAGATTAAAAAGGCGGAAAAAGATCTTTCAACCACCATTTAGTCTGAACAGCCCTCCTGGACCCATATACCATACCTGTCCCAAAACCCCCCCTCGCCTGCCCCCTGGGCCACAGTATGACCATTAAACCTGTCTGACCCCCAGATTAAAAAGTGCCGGAAAAAGGAGTCTTTCAACCACCATTTTAGTTGAACTGGACATTGACTATACCTGTCCTGTGCCACAGCATGATTCAGGGCCGGAGTTACAGAGGGTGCGGTGAGAGCCCAGGATGGTGTCCGTCATCTATTAACACGCAGGTTAAAATGCCCTGATGACGCAGCAACAAAAACTGTCGTGCTGAAGCAGAGTGCGGAAGCGGAAGTGTGAGAACTCCAGCCTTCCTCAGTACACAGTCAAGACCTGGGTAGCGCTTGCCCCTCCGTATAAGTGCGGACCAATTGAGCTTCACTTGGAAATACTGGTGGTTAACGCTCCTGTTCCACCCAGGTGCCCTTTTTCTTGGCATTCTTTTTCTCATTTTACTCAACGTGCTGGAGGAAATGGTCTCTGTACTTTGTTCTCTGTCCGTGCTCCATACTCCATGTCCTCTGAATAACCTACATCTGGTCAAGTTTTCCTGTACTCTCCTTGTACAATACGAGGAATTTTTTTTACCAGCTATTTTTGTACATGCAAGTATTTTAGTAGTTTAATTCTAGAAAACACATTTTTTAAAATAGGATGGAATCCCACCATGTCTTTGTTTCTCTTTTTTTAATTGTATTAAATGGGTTGTCTCGATACAGGGATTGATAGCTATGTTAAAGATCTTGCAAAAACAAGTCATTTTGCAATATGTGTCCATTAACAGTGTCCTACCTATTACTGTTTCTGAGAGCACCATCACCCTTGAGCCACTCTGGACAATTGTGAAGAACAAATGTCTGTTAGAAACAACATTTTTTTATAATAGGACCTGTAGTATTGCTGCATTTCAAAGCAGCATGACCCAAAAAATTTAAAAATGATTCTCAGCCATGTCAAAAATTTTGTGAGGGAAAATGCCACTTAGAAGCCACATTTTTTTTCCCAAGGGGGAACCTTGATTATTGCTGTACCTCCGCTCATGCCCCCAAAAAATTTAAAAAAATATGATTTCTCACCCATATTAAAAATTTGTGAGGGAGAAATGCCATTTAAAAACCACATTTCTTTTCCCAAAGGCCCATAATTATAGCTGTATCCACAGCAACTGACTAAAAACCCATTGAAAATGCAAAAACTTTTTAAGATAAAGTGATAAAGGGGAATACGGGGTTTGTCATGAAACCTTGGGTTTTTTACATTCCCCCTCACAGAAAAACCACAAATGAACTTTTTGGCAAAGAAAAAAAAATTGAGTAAGAAAGATCTTTTTAAAAAAAAGTTTTAAGGGGACCATTTCGTTTGAAAAGGAATGTAAAGAAACCCGGGCAACTAATTGTGACCTCGGAAATTTGGGGCCAAAACATCATAGGATCCATCCTGATTCATTTGATGAAAGTCAAACATCCCATTATTTGTGGAAAGCCACGTTTGTCTGTAAGGGACTCCCCAGCTGTGTGAAGGTCCCTCAATATGACCTGGCTCGGGGCAGGAAAACCCCTCTATGGCGTATAGCCAGCTGGGGCCTTTTCGTCCATTTTAAACCCCAAAGTCTATTGGACCAGAAGTCTTGCCCCATGATTTAAGATGACCGGGTTTTTTGGATGTGTGCCCTGATTGATGCTTTGGTGAGGGGGTTAACAAAGTTGCCAAGGTCACCCATTAGGCTTCTGCCCCTTGCCTGCTGCTGCCCCTACGCCCACTTGGGACTCTATGCTGTCCACATGATTTTGTTCCACCGTGAATTGGGAACTTTAAGCCAAAACAACAGAGTTCCCGTTGATCAATCAGCAAGGGCTCCATTTCCTGTATTTTTCTCTATTGGGTGGGGGGAAGGAAAGTGCTGAGTTTTTTTTTTGTACGGAATCCAGGGGGGTGGCCACCCAGTAACTTTGTTCATTTGATAGTTTAAACGAGGGTAAAGTTGGGGGAAATGGGCATCCAAGCACTCATTGGGGAGAGGACCTTTATTTCCCCAAACCTCTGGGGCGAGGGGGGACTAGCAAATGTCTTTCCCCCCTCTTTTCCCCCTCCGCCTCAAATTCGCGCCAAAACCTCTTCCCAAGGGAGGGGCCGGTAACATCGGTGTCTAGGAAAACCCCCCTCCCCCCCCTCCCTGCCCCCGGCACAGCTTCAAAACAGCCCCGACTGCCTGAAGATGCACCCCGGAGTGATCGCCACCTTGCACTAGCCTGGGTCCCGAACCCCCCGCCAAAAGAAGACCATGAAATTGTAAACGTCGGGGCCCTTTTGGATTTGACGGGGGAAAGGCTCCGTGCCCCATCTGGTCCGTCTCCCCCCCGTCCTGGGGGGACCTGTTGTTTCAGAGTGTCCCAAAGATCAATTCCAGAACTAAGATCACCACAATCCTGCTCACAAGGGCATTTTCCCCCATGACCCTTTTGGGGGCTTCTTCAAAAATGGCAAGGATGGTGCAGAGTCTTTCACCTGCCCCCATCTTGGTGGTTCAACACCCGAGGTCCCCCACCGCTGTTTGTGGGGCCATGTGTCACTTGTACTGCGTAATGGCATTCCCGCTGCGCCAAATCGCTTTGGAGGGGGGAATTCCAGGGGGTTGTAATGGCAAAAAATGAAGGGGTTGACAGGGAGACCGAGCTGACGCTGCAACGAGTCAGGCGGACGAAAAAAGGGGGTGAAGGGGCGGAAGTTTGAACTTGGGACTTGACCCTTCCTCCAGGCAGTCCGGGCCCCGGAAAAAGCTCTTTAAAATTTTTTGGGGGAAGACAATTTCCCATGACATGTGCCAGGCAAGGGATGTGCCCCTAGCCCCCGATTTAAAGGGGCAGCCAGCAGTTTTTCCCCGTTATTCCCAAACCCCAAACCTTCCCTTGGAAACAAGGTTCTTGGCCCCCACCCCGCGCGGGGGGTCTCATTCGGAGACCGTCCACAGCTCTGCCCTTTGTGGTGGAGGGTCCCCAAGACAGTTTTCATTTAAATAAGGGCCCTTGGGTTTCCCCTGGGAGGAAAAGCCCCCAAAGGGGAAAACCTTGGGGGAAAAAAACCCTGCCCCATCCCGGGGGTTTTTTGAAGACGTGCGCCGAGCCTGAGAGCCACCGTCCCCCCCGGGGAAATTTCACCCGCTCCCCCATGACCCTGTCACAGAGTTTATAGGGCCTTTGCCGGCTTAAAAGCCCTTTGTCGGGGGTCGAGGGATTTTTCCGGACACAGATGCAAAACAACGCCCCTTAAAATTTTTGGGATGACAACGTGGTTTGGCCGGGGAAAGGGACGGCTTTTCGGGAAAAAGAAGTCCTCTCGGCATTGGTTTTGGGGGCAGGAAAGGGGCCAGAAATGGGGGAACCCATCTGTGCCAAACCAGACGGAAAGGAAAAACTTTTCCAAGGCCAAAAGCCTGGCAAGGGCCAAAATTTTCAGGTTTTTTGGCTTTGGGAGGGTTTTTGGGTTAAAGTTTTTCCCTTTTTCTCCCCAAATCTGGAAGACAGAAGGCGGGCCCTGCTAGACTGGCCCTTTAGGGCGTGCAGGTCTTCAAACTGGGGGAAAGGGAAAAGGGGGGTAGGGGGGTCTCTGGTGGTGTGGGGGTTTATTTCCGGGGGGACGGGGGAAAGGTTTTGAAGCGGAGGCGTTTCCCTGATCAGGGGGAAATTTCTAAAGGGGAAGGGGCCCCCTGAGGAACACTTGGGGGGGGGCGGAGGAGGCTAAAGAAAAGAGGGTGTGACAGTGGTTGGGGGCCCCGGGCGTCTTTTCCGGGCCCTTTTTTGGCCAAGGGGTTCCCTTTCCTTTTAAAATCATGCATTCGCTGCATGTGATTAGAAAAATGTTGGGGTTTGGTTTAAACCCCACCTAAGGTTCTTGCCTCAATTTAAACATTTCCCAAAAGGGCGGCATATGACTTTCCGGGTAAATCAGAGGCTTGGTCAAAAAAGGGCCCCAGGCTTGAGGGGTTTCCCGGGAAACCTTTTTTTACGGCGATAAGCGAGGAAGGGGGGTTTTGCGTTTGCCGGGGCTTCGGAATCAATCAGGGGACTTCTCCCGACCGCCCTTCCCTTTTTTGAGGGGGAACCCAAATGACATTTAACCCCCATCGCTTCCTCCTCGCCCTTTTTATAAAGCGCTGGCAAGAAAATTTCCCTGCTGAAAAGAAAACGTTGGTCCGCAATGTCGTCATCATCATCACCCAACACAGGTGACTTTGTCTTTCCTGACATTCTGCATCCGGGCTGCGGGCTACAAGCAAGGGGGGACTGAAGGGTGTTGCCGACCCCCCCGGGGATTTTTTCCCCGATTGACCAGCTTCCTTCTCCCCCTTTCGGGGTTTGGCTTTAATAACTGGGCGTCAAGCGAAAAAAAATTATCCTCTTTGGGCCCCTTTTGTCTTTTAACATGCCTTCTGCCCCAACCGCTTTTGTCACCCAAAAGGTCTTCAGAAAATGGATTACCCCAAAAGTGGGGGGTTAACAAAGTTGACATTTGGGGCTGTTTTCTTTTGGACGGTTCCCGGGTTTGATGCTGATGCGACATTTGGGGCCGGGGACGGGAGGGACAAGGGGGTAAGACTGCGGGATGCAGGTTGCTTTAAAACCACTAAAGGACAGATTGGCGATGACAGGCCGAGGGGCCTGAAACTGAGGGAATCCGCGGGCATGCGTTTTTGTCCCCCCAAACGGGAAGAAGCCCCTTTTTCCCCTCGAACCTTTTCCTCCATGTGCTACCCCCCTTTCTTTGCTGCTTACCACCTGAATTTCGCTCCTTTTTCAAAAAATATACAAATTTGAAAAGGGTATGGAAGAGTTTTGGAAAGTTCTTTTTTAAAAACCGGCAAATCACAGCTATTCCAAACCCCTCAAACCCAAAACAAAATTGCGGTTTTTCAAATTTAATTTGCAAAGTAGATCAAATCAACAAAGGGCCTGCGCCAAAGTGAAAAAACCCCGTATCTGAAATGTATTCGGTTTAAAAAAAGGTATTTTTTGGCACCTTTTTAATTCACCGGGGGGTAACTAAACAATTGCTGGATTAAAATTTTAAAAGGCAAGGTGGCCCCCAATCAACAAATCTGGACTGGAAAAAAAGGGGCAAAAACACGAAACCCTTAATGTATTGGGAATAATAAAAGGTATTTTTCCACCTAAAAATTTCCCCTGTGGTGCAAACAAAATTGCTTTTTTTCAAATTTAACTGAAAAGGAGATCTATAAACAAGCTGGCCTGCCCCAAAAGTGAAAAAAAACGTATCTGAAAATGTATTGGGGAAAAATAAAAAGGTTTTTTTTGGGGCCCCTTTATCAATTCACCTGCTTTTTAAGTGAAAGGGTGCCTCAATAAACAAACTTTTAGGCGCCAAATCAAAAAACCGTATCTAAAATTTTATTGGGAAAATTTTTAAAAAGGTATTTATGGCCCCTTTTAAACCCTTTTTTGGGGGACTTGCGGGTTTCTAAATTTTAAGTAAAAAGGTGGTTTAAACAAAAAAAGGGTGGAAGGGGGCAAATTTAAAAAGAACACCTATCTAAAATGTATACGATAAATAAAAGGGGATTTTTTTGGTACCAACCCAAAGGGACCTGCAGTTACTAGAAAAATGTGAAACCCTTAAGTTCAGGCTCCCCAATTTCCGGGAAAATATTTCAATAGAAAACTGTTAATAATAAAGTTATTGCAATGCCCTTACACTAAGCCCTTGGTGGAATTTTTTCCCAGTATTCTTTAAATAGGCTTTTCTATTCGTAAAATACAAGATTTTTTTTTTGGCCCCTTTAAAATTCCCCCCTTGGGTAAAACTAAAAAATTGCTGGTTAAAATTTAAGGGGCAAGGGTTTGGGTTTATATCAAAAAAATTTGGAAGGGGAAAAATTTTGAAATGAAACCTTCTAAAATTTTTTTCCCTTAAAAATAAAAGTGGGATTTTTGCACTAACAAAGAGCCCTGCATTTTACTCAAAAAAAAATGTTTACCTATAAGTTCGGGCCTTTTGCCCAATACCGGGAAAATTTTTTCCAATAGAAAACTTTTTAATAAAAAAGCTTTTTTTTTTTTTCAATGTCTACACTAAGTCTTGGTGAACTTTATCCAGTGTTCTCTATAGAGCTTGTCTGTTTTCCCCCGGGGGGGCCCCCCCTCCCTCCCCCCGTAACTTTACAGCAGAAATTTTGCTCCTTTAAAATTTTTACTTAATATAAAAAAATTTTCCAATCTTTTAATCTAATAAATTGTAAGGATAATTTTTTAAAGAAAAAGGTTTCTTTGGGGAAAAAAATATAAAAAATTTCGGAGCTTTTTGGGACACAACAGTCACCCGTCCTTCTGCTCTGAACGGAGAGACACTGGGGCGGGAACAAAAACCCCTTGTTCTATGTAAAAGGGAGGGTCTTTGGTATTTTTTTTCCAGCCAACGCAACCAAAAAATCCCAGTCATGCGCCCGCACAAACAGCACCTGCTCTTTTTCCCCTAACTGATTTGCTGGCCCCCAAAAATTAAACGGGAAGCGCCGAAAATGCGATCTTAATAGATGAAAGCACAGATTTTTTTCCTAAATTTAAACGCCCTGATCTAAAAAATCCACACCATAAAAACTGTGCCGATTTCAACTTTGTCATAAAAAATCCCCAAACTAATTATGATGAAATTTTCGATATTTATTATTTTTCAAAAGTCAGTTTTTTAAAAAGCCATTAAAAATTTAATTTTGGTTTTCCTTACTCACCATTTGGGACACAACATCTATGGAAACCCATATCCCCCTTTGGGAAAACTCACTGCATGATGCTTAAAGGGATTGTCCAGTCTTTTTTAAAAAAAAAATATATATAAAATTAGGACAGTAATGCTGTAACAAAATAAACATACCCAATTTTTTCTTTTAAGCCCCCCCGTTACTTGCTGGCCCCCGCCCCCGGGTTTTTCTGTTTAAATTCGGGGTTAAAACCAGTCAATTGTTAATGCGGTAACAACTGACTGGGACCAAAAAGTTCCCCCAAATTTCCCCTGCCCGAAAAAAGTTTACTTTTCCAAAAAAAGGGGTTTTTTAGGGAAAAGGGATGTGGGCTGTTGCAGCCAATTGGCAGTGTAATCGCCGGAGCAGAGCTGAGTGGGGAGGTAAGTGTGAGTTTTTTCATTTTATTACAGTGTCCCTGTCCCAATTTTAGATTGAAAACAGAGCTGGGTTACCCCTTTGGATGTGCAAATTACCTTTCAATCTTGTATACATCTAAAGCAATAATCTTTGCAGCCCAAACCCCCCTTTTCCCCACTATGATTTATTATCCTAAGGGGATTTTTGGGGAAAGAGCTTTTAAGCTCAAACTCCCCCTTTTTGGATGTTTAAAATTTCCGTTTTTTCTGATTTACTGAGTCTTTTGAAAGCAAAAGGAATGTAAGCCAAGCCAGCATAATCATCTGCATAAACTGTTTTTAGGGATTGCCCCCCGGCAGGGGCAGAGCGAGCTTGGGTGGCTTGGGGCTTTGGGTTTTGGCGCCCCTGAAGACTCAGAAAGGGGGAAAATCTCTCTTGGGGAAAAACGCCATAAAAAGGGGTGGGGATTTGGGAAAATTTCCCTTTTTTTCAGCCCACTAAGCAAACTGCAAACTGCTGACTTGGCTAACATTTCCCCCTTTCTTTCCCAAAAAGAGTCAGAAAACAAAATTTAGGTTTTTTTTTACATCCAATAAGGGCACTTGACTTCCAGTCTATGCCAAAAATCCTTGGGATATGCAGATGGCTTAGTGGGGCTGCAAAACAGCAAATTTTAAATCCCCCCACACCTTATGGTGCTCTCCCCCCCGGAGGGGAAAATTCCCCTTTCCCGAGGACTCCCTTGCTTTCCCCCCCACCCAGCAGCCCCGAAAGCTCTGCACCCGCCTGAAGAAGGGAAAAAAACCCCCAAAAAAAAGCGGTAAACCCGTGACTTTGGGGGCTTTGCTAACATTCCTTTTGGGGATTTCTTAGTGGGGGCAAAAAGGCAATGTCAAATCCCCCCCACCCCTATATGGTCTCCCCCCCAAAAAAGAGATATTTCCCCCTTTTTGAGCCAAACTCCTTTCACTGAAAGAGGGGCAAAACCCCAAAAAGCGTATTTTTGGGGGGACTTTTGGTACTTTGGGGAACATCCTTTTTTCTTTCCCCAAAACTCAGTAGTTAGAAGCAAAATTGGGGAAATTTTTTTACATCCAAAAAAAAGGGGTGGGGAGCTTTCCCGCAATTTTTTCCCCTAATTTCCTTGTGATTTACAAGCTTAGTCATTCCCCCAATATGTTGAGCATTTCGTTGAAACCATCGACATGGTTCTGGTCGATAGTCGACCATCTCGACAAATAGTCGTAGGGGGTGGTGATATGAGCGTTTTGCCCCATTAAAGTCTATGGGGAGCAAAAACCCTTTTCTTCTTCCCCCCAAAACGGGCGGGAAAAAGCGGGGGAATTTAACATCCAAACAGTCAAATGGATACCGCACATTTGGGCACAAATTTTGGCTATAAAACCCCAAAAAAAAAAAAATACACCCATTCACTATCCCTGTCTTGTACCACAGCTGCCCCTTAAACCTCATCCCCCCAAAAATTTAAAAAAAGTGCCAAAAGGGCAGTTGATTTAAAACCATCATTTTCTTGAACTGGACATTGAATATCCGCCCCTGGAACCAGCATGACCCCCAAACCTGCATGCCCCCAGATTTAAAAGTCCCCGGAAAAAGGAGTCTTTAACCATCTTTTTAGTTGAACCGGACATTGACTTACGCCCTGAGCCACAGCAGACCCCAAAGCATCCCCCCAATTAAAAAAGTCCCGGAAAAGGAGTCTTAAAACCCCCATTTTGTTTCACTGGACATTAAAATTACTGCCCTGGCCACAGCATAGCCCCAAACCTGCATGACCCCAGTTTAAAAAGTGCCGGAAAAAGGGGAGTTTTCCCACCATTTTAGTTTACGGGGACATTGACTTTACCTGTCCGGGGCCACAGCATGAGCCCCAAACTGCATGCCCCCAGATAAAAAGTGCGGAAAAAGGGAGTCTTTAAACCACCATTTTAGTTTAAAGGGGACTTTGGACTATCCTGCCGGGGCCACCATGACCCCCAAAAACTGCATGCCCCCGATTAAAAAGTCCCGGAAAAAGGAGTCTTTCAACCCCCATTTTAGTTTATTGGACATTGACTAACGGGCCTGGGCCCAGCAGGGCCCCCAAACCTGCTGACCCCAGTTAAAGTGGGAAAAAGGGTTTTAAACCCACCATTTTAGTTTCACTGGACATTGGCTATACGCCTGGGCCCAGCATGAGCCCCAAACCGCATGCCCCCAGTTTAAAAAATGCCGGAAAAAGGGTCTTTCACCCCATTTTAGTTTCAGGGACATTGCTATACCTTTCCCTGGGCCACAGCATGACCCCCAAACCTGCATGCCCCAAATTTAAAAGGCGGAAAAAGGAGTCTTTAAACCCACCATTTATTAAACTGGACATTGACTATCCTGTCCGGGGCCGCTGAGCCCCAAAACCTGCTAAACCCCAATTTAAAAAGGGCCCGGAAAAAGGAGTTTTTTAACCACCATTTTAGTTTCATGGACATATATCCCGGGCCCTGGGACGCGGGCCCCCAAATGATGCCACAAAAAAAAGTCCGGAAAAAAGGAGTCTTTCCCCACCCCATTTTATTTCAATGGAATTGCTTCCCTTTTCCTGGGCCACCAGGGCCCCAAAACCTCATGCCCAGTTTTTAAAATTCCGGAAAAGGTTTTTAACCACCCATTTTTAGTTGAACTGGACTTTTAAAATATGTCCAACCGCTTGTTAAACCTTTTAAAATTAAAAAGTGCCAAATAGGAAAAGTTTTTTCCAAAACCATTTTTTTTCCTGAACTAAGCCCTTCCGGGGACCTTGTGAAACAAAAATTTTGTTAGAAACAACATTTTTTTTATAATGGGACCCGTAGTATAGCTGCATTTCAAAGCAAAATGCCCCAAAAAAATTTAACATGACCCTTGAGCCCCTTTGGCAATTGTGAAGAACAAATTCTGTTTGAAAAACATTTTTTTTAAAAGGACCGTATTGCTGCATTTCAAAGCACATGACCCAAAAAATTATAAAAATGACTTTCACCACTGTTAAAAATTGTGAGGGGAAATCCCCTTAAACCATATTTTGTTCCAAAGGACAAAGATTTTGCTGTATTCACAGCTACTGACCCCCAAAAAAATTTTAAATAACTTCTCAGCCCTATTAAAAAATTTTAGGGAAAAAAGCCCCTTAAAAAACCCCTTTCTGTTCCAAAGGACCCTGATTATTGCTGTACTCCACTAAAGACCCCAAAAAAAAAATATTTGAAATGACTTCTAAAAGACGGCACAGACCTTCTAAAAAATTTTTTTAAAAAATAAAAGCCAAAAAAGGGGAAATAAAAAAAAGTAAAATTTTCAAATAAAAATTTTTCCCCCAAAAACAAAATTGCTGGATTCAAAATTTTAAATGCAAAATAGATTATAAAATTGGCTTTTATTTTTCAAAGGGGAAAAATTTAGGGGGCAAAAGCTTTGTTTGTGCCTCAATGAACAAAGCTTAGTGCCCAAAATAAAAAAAAAACGTACTGTTTGTTTCGATAATGCAAAATATTTTTGGCAACCTTTATTCACCTTGGTGAAAAAAAATTGCTGGGTTCAAATTTAAGTGCAAGGGGGGATTAAAACAACAAAGGGGGAATGGGGAAAATTGAAAATAACACCTACGAAAGTATATGTAAAAAGTGGAGTTTTTTCACCTAACACGAGACCTGCAGTTACTAGAAAAGATGTGTATCCTAATATATTCAGGCTGCCAATATCCCGGAAAATTTTTAATGAAAAAATGTTAATAAAAAAGCTATTGCAGTCAATGTCTACACTAAGTCTTGGGAACTTTTTCCCGTATTCTTTATAGAGCTTGTCTTTGTTCGCCCGCGGGGGCCCCCCCCCCTTTTCCCCCGTGAAATTTACTAAACTGTAAGGATCACAGTAATAGTAGAGGTTTTCTGTGAAGAAATATAATAATTTGCTGAGTGTTTTGGGCACAAGCGAGGAATCCTTCTGCTCTGGAGCTGAAGCCTGAGGCGAACAGGAAACGGTTTATGTAAACCGAGGGCATTGATTTTTCCAGCCAATCGCAACCATAAACAAAAGGGCCCCCCCAGTTTTTGACGGTCCGAAAACAAACCCAAAATTCCGCTTTTTATGCACGATTTTAACTAAATTATCGCAGATCTAAAAATTTCGATCAACATAAAACGTGCCTTTCAACTTTGTCGTAATAATCGCCAACCTAATCCCAAAAAAAAGTGAACTAGACGACTTATGTGCTTCCCTGTTAGCCGTCATTTTAGGGGGAATTGTCTTGAAATTTTCCTTATAAGAAAAGGGAAAAAGCTCTTTCCATCAGGGGCTGCAAAAATGAATGTTTTTTTTAAAAATCTTTTTTTTAGTCAAAACTGATAAATAAAATTTGTTGCGGTCATCCAGGGCCTTAGTCTGTAGTCACAACGTGCCAAGGGGCGGTAGAATGAGGAAGTGTTGTGGTGAGCAGGAGAACTTCTTCTGGTAATTCATCATTCCTAACTCCTCTTCGCACATGGTCACAGTCTGGCATATGGCATTTCAGTCCTTCTATATAGTGATTGGATGGGATCATTATCCAAACATGCATGGTAATTATACACTGAACCTCCTTGTTTCTACTATTTAAATTTACCTAAGCAATGAAAAGAGGTCACTGAAAAGGAAACATTTTCAGCCTAATTTGGAGACAATGATGTTCATATGTTCAGAAAACATTTTGTCAAATTCATCACCACTTTTCAGCATTGTGTAAAAATTAAACTTCATATCCTATACTAATTGCTATACGCCAACTTAAGTAAATGTGTTAACTTGAATGTAAACTTATAAAGCAAAAGATCATGTCTAGGGAAAATGTCGAAATGGAAAAAACTTGTTTACTTTAAAAAATTTTATATATATATTAATTTATATATTATAGTATTTATATATTTTATATATTTTAAAATATATTATATATATATATATATACTTACTTCTTTCTAATTTTCTTGTGTTAATGGACAGTGTTCCCATCCCACCTGTCGTAGAGTCCTGATGACATTCAGGGCAGGGTCTCAGATAGAAGAAGCCAGGTGGCTGAGATGTTGCCATCATGCAGGTAAAAACTATTTGGCCGTAGAGAAAGGGTGAACAACATGCAGCCCCCAGTGTTATCCTCTGTGCAGCCCTCAGCCATCAGGACACTAGACAGGCTGCGTCTCTGTCCTCATACATTAGAGGATAATATTCATGTTTTGACAGCTGTATTCAACTGATGGCACTGTTATGGTGGGCACTGTATGGTGGGCATTGTATGACTGGAACTGTTAGGGTGGCACTGTATGGCTGGCACTGTAATGCTGTTACTGTTATGATGGGCACTGTTTGGCAGGCACTATTATGATGGGAACTGTATAGCTGGCACTGTATGGCTGGTAATGTTATGGTGGGTACTTTATGGCTTGAACTGTTATGGTAGGCACTGCTTGGCAGGCACTGTTATAATGGTAACTGTATAACTAACACTGCCTGGTAATGTTTTGGTGGGCACTGTAATGGTGGGCATTCTATGGCTGGCACTGTTCTGGTTCTCACAGTATGTCTGGTGCTGTTCTGGTGGACACAATGGGCGACATGTATGAAAAGGACTGTACCAGTTTTCTGGTGTACTTTGAGCCAAAAAGAATGTCTGAATAGGTGCACTCCAAACTTTGGCATCATAAGTGACTTTGTAATGCGCCAAAGACACTTTTTAATGTGCCAAAGATTTGGGGTGTTCTGGGGGCATCGCACCACATTCTTAGAAGTAGACATTTATGATTCTTTGACACCAAATCTAGGTGCAGTTAGAACAGCCAGACCAGGGTAAAGGTGTCCTGAGTTGTTGTATGGGCTCTACACTGCCCTGTATGTATGACCTGCAGAAGAACAGCCAGACCAGGGTAAAGGTGGTGCCTGAGCCAGACTTGTGGTATTGGCTCTACACTTCCCTGTATGTATGACCTGCAGAAGAGAAGCCAGATCAGGGTAAAGGTGGTGCCTGAGCCAGACTTGTGGTATTGGCTCTACACTGCACTGTATGTATGACCTGCAGAAGAACAGCCAGACCAGGGTAAAGGTGTCCTGAGTTGTTGTATGGGCTCTACACTGCCCTGTATGTATGACCTGCAGAAGAACAGCTTCATACATTCTGGCACATTCTACACTGCCTTAAAGTGATTTAGAACTGGCCTGTCAGCGCCAACATTCATACATGTCGCCCTATATCACTGGCACTGTTATGGCAGGCACTACATGGCTTGCACTATAAGGTTGTATGTGCTATTTTAAGAAACCTAAATGAACAATCCAGTAACCACTGTTTTTGCATTATCTCTAAATTTCTTCATCAAAGAAGTATTTACTTCTGACACAATCAGGGCAGATCCACAATATATACCATAAAATGTCTGATAGGTTCAAGACTCCAAAGAGGAGGAGATGAGTTGGAGAGGAGGCTATAGATGTATATTATTCTTTCTAGGTATGGTTGTAAATTAGCCACTTTTGTAGCCTCCAAAAACTACAACAAATATTAGCCCCATATTCTTTTTCTGGAACACCAAGCAGGGGACCCCCCATTCTGATCTCTGGCAGTCCCTAAAGTGGAACTAAGACCAGCCATTTTGGGTATTTACAAGTGAAGTGCCAAAAAGGTCTCAGATGGGGAACACCCTTCTAAGAGGGGTTGTTTTTTAACTGCATGTATATCCACAGAAGAGGCAAAAAAGCAGAGAAAGAGAGACAAAAAGCAAGAGGCAGAGTATAGGAGGCAAGTACAGTCATTTATAGTAGCTAGAGGGTAGTCCTCCGAAACAACTCAACTGGTGGGCTCTAAGCACCCCAGACCAGCACTGTATATGACAATGTGGCCCTTGGACTAGAAAATGCTGAGCACCCCTGCCATAGAGTCTAATCATTAATGGCTGCATGATTTTACAAGTAAACAGCTTGTGACCCATAACTATCAACGGAAAACAACACAGAACAGCATATTTGCGGAGATTTTAACTGCATCATAACTACATCTTGGGTGCTTGGCTTGCCCTCAATGAGAGTATAAATCCCTACCCTCAAAATATTAACAATTACGAAGTAGGGAACAAATTATGGCTGCAAGACCAGACTACATAGTTATAGTCCCTTATAGTCTATAACCATGTCGATTTATAGGCCTGTATAGGAGCTGTAGACACAAAACAACAGGATTGGTCTATTGGTAAAGTTGCTGTTAATTTAAGATGCACTGAAATAATAAAAAATAATAAATTACAAAGGTGAGCATAGCTATAGCAGGATAACGAAATGGACAATCCACATTTTAAGAACCATGCAGATATTTAGAGATGGGCGAATTTCTCAAAAATTCGATTCGGTCACTTCGCCGAATTTTCCGACAAAAAATAAATTCCCGGTTGAATTTACTTCGGCACGAATCGCGTTAAAAAGCAGCTATTTCCAGGCTGCACAGAGCCTGCAGGGTGCTGTAGAACGTTGTGCCATGGGTTAAATATGCAGAGGGAGCTTGGTTTGGTCTTCATACAATGTTGTTTTTAGTTTTTTTTTGAACACGCAGATGACTGCCACCGCTCTTAGAATCGCTTCACTATAAAATTCCCTGGGCACTTTAAGAGGGCAAAAACTGACCAAAAAAACTAAGCGGAATGTAGCCTGAATAAAGTCATGCCAGCGGAAAGCGGGAAAAAAACAAGCAGAGAGCTCAGGTGGCAAATTAGTGCAATGTGGAGGGGAGGCGGAAAGCCACAAGGGGCTTGGGGTCAGACAGTGGCACAATGACATTTTTGGGAGGGGGCAAAACACGAGGAAGCCACGGGAGGGGCCCCTTACTAAAGAGGGGGGTCACCCCCGGCCCAGCAAAAGAGGCCCAGGCTTGGCACAAAGACATTCGGGGGCGTCAAAACATTAATTGGGCCAAAAGGAGGGGAAACAATGATCCCAGTGTGGGGGGTCACACGCGCCCCGCATGAGATCGGGCAGGGAAAAATGACATTCTGGGGCCCCAAAACATAAAAGGCCCACGAGGGCACAATCACAAAAGGTGGGGGTCACGGGGGGCAGAAAATTATAAAGGTCGGGAGTGGCCCCAATGACATTTGGAGGCGGCCAAAAGGTTTAAAGGGGACAGATGGGGCACCAAAAAACCCAAAGGGGGTGGAGTGAAAAAGGGGCGGAAACAGAATGAAAATCAGGCGGGGCACAATGACATTCTGGGGCAAAAAAATTTTTGGGGGCCACAGAGGGGAAACAATCACACGGGTTGGGGTAAACAAACAGCACGGGGGGAGATCCGGGAAAGGGCCCCAATGACATTCGGGAGGTGGCCCAAAAAGGGGAAGCCAAAAAAGAATGGCACATAAACCTGAGGGGGAAAGGGGTCACGGTCAAAGGCAGCAATGGGGTTAGCAGGGGCACAATGACACAGTGTGGGGGGGAAAACGGGGGGAGTAAAAAAAAAAAGCCAAGGCAGATAAAGGGCAAGAGTGGCACAAGGGCCCATTTAGGGGGAAAAAAAAGGGGGAAGAAACCCAAGGGCCCACAATGATAAAGGGGGAGGGTCACGGCGCACAGCATGATGGGGCAGGGGGCCCACAATGACCCAGTTGGAACATGCAGGAGTCACAGCAGCAGCATGAGGTCAAAAAGTGGCAAAATTTGACTTTCTGGGGGGTGGCAAAACAGGGGGGAAGCCACAAGGGCAAAAATGACCTGAGAGCGGGGGGTCACGGGGGGCCCAGACCATGGGGTTTTCAAGGGCACAAGACACATTTTTGGGGGGACGGGAAAAAACACCACAGCACACATGGGGTCAGACATGGACAATACACAGTGGGATTAAAACCGGGCAACAGCAACAGCCACAAAATGAGGTAATAGATTTGGCAAAAAAAAACAAGTTTTTGAGGTGGGTGGCAATCCCACCCCTGGAAAAAGGGGGTGGTGGGCAGAGGGAAAACGGGGCAGAAAGATGTGGGGGGCCAACGGGTGGGGGGCGGCATCAAAATTTGGGGCTGGGCAGGTAGTTTAACCAGATGACCCAAAAGGGCTTTGGGTGGGGGAAATCCGGGCCCGATCCACGCCTATTCATCTTGAAAAAACCAGTCGTTCCCCTTTTTCCCGGGGACAGCAATTCCCCGGGGGGGGAAACCCGAGGGCCCCCGCCGCACTAAACCCCCCTTTTCTAAATCCAAACACTACGGGGCCGGGGCAAGACAGTTTTCCCCAAACTGGGAAACTGGGGCAGATTTTCGGGCCACCCCATCCATTTGGGAGGGCCCAGTAGCCCAACTTTTTTAAAAATGAGGGGGCAAGGCTTTCCAAGTGGGCCCAACCTGTTGGTTCGGGGACTGCCCCCGGGTCCTGCGCTGCTGCTTTTGGGGGCAAACTGCCCCCCTTTCCTAGGGGGTAAAGGGAAGGGTTTGCTCTAAATGACTCCAGCTTGGGTTACAAATGATGAGCTAGTACTGCTCCTACCCCCCACCCCCTTCCCCCCCCCCGCGGCGGGTAGTCCGGGGAAGCGTTTGGGGAAACCCCCTTAACCCCTTTCAAGGAGGGACAGGGGGGGCCCGCATTGGGAAGGGGCCAACTAAATTACGGGGGATTTCCCTATAGTATTTGATTTGGTCTTCCCTCTCAAAAACGGGGAAAAAAGGCCCCTTTTTGGAAACCGGTTACGGGGGTCCAATAGGGTTTGGAAGCCAGAAGCCCTTTCCCTTTTCCGGGTTTGCTGACTTTTCCCGGTTTCCCACAGCCGGGCAAAAAAGCATCGGGGGGCCATCTGCAAAGTACCCGAGGGGGCCCCCCCTGCTTCATTTCCACTGTAAACTCCCAAACGGGCTTGGGAGTCATCTGCCTCGTCCCCTTTCATTTCCATCCACCTCCCCCAGTCCCCAGCCTCCCTTTTTTTCACCTTAAAAACCCAAACCCCTTTCACCAAAAAAGCTTCTGCTCCAATGCCCTTTCCTCCTCCCCCTCCATTTCAGTCCCCAAACCGGGGAACCTTTGTGGCCCCCGAAATTATCCCCCCCGTCCCCAAATTCCCTGCCCAACGGTTTTTTTAGCATCTTTCCGGGAAAATAAGGGCAATGGAATAAAGGGTTATTCATCCTTTAGCCCTGGCGACTGCCCAATTAACGTCCCTCCCGAAGGGCCTCAACAAAGGGCGGGTTTTCCACCTGGGTTTCCACTGGGGACATCAAATTTAAACAAAGGGGAGAAATTCTTTTTTCTGCCGGAAACATAAAAAAATTTTTAAAAGGCCCTTTTTCTTTTTCAACAGCGGCCCCAAATGGAAGGCTAATTCCCAGGGGGTTTTAAAACATCGCATATCAAGTGTTTTGGGGGGAGACCGTTCTCCCACTCAAAACTCCTGGGGGAGGGGTTCCGGGCTTTGAAACAAAGGAAAAGTGCATGCACATTTCCGGGCCCATTTAAAGAATTTTTCTGAAAAATCGGGGGGAAAAGACTTCAGGAACCCTTTTCACAACCAAATTGAAAACGTGCGCCACCCAGGGCCGGGGCCCCTCCCCTCCTGGGGTTGAAAAGCGCGGCCCCCCATTTCCTCCCTTTTTTCCCTCCCAGGGTTTTTCCGATTTTCATTGGGTGCGGAGAAAGCCACACATCGTTTTCCTTGCGGCATGACCCCGGACTTTCCCCCCCTTGGGATTTCCCGTTCTCCGAGGAAAAGCCGGGGTTTTAAATTTGCGTGACACCGCTGTCCCCAACACTTTGGTAAAAAGATGGAGCTTACTTGTGGGGGTTTGAGGGGTGGTGGGAGGTGGGGGAGGGTTTTGGTTTTTACCCCCAAAACGCTCCGCACTGAGTGACTACGCCGCCGGCCTCGCTGACCCCTTTTCCGGGTTTTACTTTCTTGGCCCTTGCGAGGGGGAAATTTTTTACCCTGGGTCCTTGGCTCCCCCCCTTTTAAGAAATTGTTTGCTTCAATCCTGCTGATAAACCCCCCGGGGGGAACCCCGCTTGTGGCTTGCGCTCGCCTACCGCAAGCTGCCCGCCCCTTCTCCTGACGATGTTTAAAGGGCCCTTGCCTCACCCGGTTTCCCAAAGTGGCCCGGCCCTAAATTCATCATTTTATTTGGTTTTCATTGTCACCCCTGTCCTCAAAAACCATTTTGGTATCCCGGGCTGACCTTTTCCAAATGACCTCCCCAGGGCCACTCCCCCAAATAAATATTTTTGCCCCCTTTCCCTGCAAGAACGGGGGTTTTTGGGCCCCCAAAATTTTTTGGGCTCCCCCAATTGCTGCCTAAAAGCCCTCCTAAAAATTGTTTAAATCCCCCGCCAAATAGGGGCCCGCTGACCCCAGAAAATTTTTGTAATCTCTGGTGGGGGGAAAACCGGATGGGACAGAGGCGGGCTGAGGACGGTGAGGGCCCTGACCCGCCCCCGGGCCATCCCCAACAAGGGTTGTGTCTGGGGGTTCCCCCCAAATTTTTTGGCTGGGGTTGTAAATTTAAACCTGGGAGGAAGAGGATGCCCAAATAAACCCCAATCAAAAAACCCTTTGGGTTGCGGAAACAACCCCCAAGGCCCGCAGTTTGACAGCGGGCACTTGGGGCCTCCCCCGGGGGGGGGGGTTCCCTGCCCCAAAGCCCCCTTTTTGCTGGGTGCGCGACCGGGGCCTTTCCGGGAAGGGTTTGGAAAATCCACTCCCCAGGTGCAAGCCTCCCACCTCTCTGTCGACTTTACTGTTTGTTCTAAAATTACAGAAAATGTTTGATTTGAAAATTGTATATATAAATATCCCCCTTTTTTTTGATTTCCAAAATAAAAACCCAGAAAAAAATTTTTGGGGAAACCCCTTGGATATAAATTGGCTCCCAACAAATGGCCAAAAAAAATTTATTGAAAACCCCCCCTTTTTTTAAAAAAACTTTTTGGTTTTACTAAATGTAAAAGCAAAAAAGGGTTTAAAATTAAACCCCTTGGGAAAACATAATTTAAAGGTACAAAAAAAAAAATTTAAATTTTTTTTGGGCTAAAAAAAAAAGAGGGTTTTTAATTTTTAGAAAAACACCACAAAACAATGCTTAATTTAACCCCGGGAAATGAAAATTTGGCCCCCAAAAAATTTTGAAGCCGCACAAAATATTCCCCCCCTTTTGTAGCGGTTAAAATTGGGTTTTTTCCCTTACCCCACAACAAAAAGATACAGAAAATTGAAATTTAAACCCTTTTGGGTTTTGTAAAATTGGCAAGGGGGAAAAATTTATATTTTTTGGCGTTGAAAAAGCCGGGTTTTTGGGGGTCCCACCATAAAAAAACAACCCATTAATTAAACCCCGGGGGAGGGTTCCATTCGAAAAAGGAATTGAGAAACCCAAAAAAATATTTGTTTTGGTAGCGTGTTACAATTGCGTTTTTTACGCCACACAAACAAAAAGATACAGTTGAAATTTAAAACCTTTTGTTTTGGGGAAATTAGGTTTACGGGAAAAATTTTTATTTTTTGGGGGCTTAAAAAAAGACGGTTTATTTTTTTTCAGCAAAACCCCCAAAGAAAAACAACGCAAAAAAATTTAACCCCCGGGAGGGTTAAATTGCGCCAAAAAATTTGGGGCCGCAAAAAAAATAGTAGTTTTGAGGTGTTACAATTGGTGTTTTCTACCCCCAAAAACAAGGGGTTTAAATTTTTAAATTAACCTTGCTTAAAAATTTTGGGCTTAAAGGGAAAAAATTTTTAAAATTTTTTGGGGCTTTTGAAAAGGAGGTTTTTCTTGGGGTCAGCCCCACCACAAAAAAACGCAAAATTTAAAACCCGGGGTTGAAAATTTGGGCGCCAAAGAATGGAGCCCCAAAAAAGAAAACCTTTGTGGGCTTTTACAATTCCCTTTTTTCCCTCCCCGCCACACAAACAAGAATACATTGGGTAATTAACCTTTCCCTTGGGGAATTGGGTTTACGGGAAAAATGTATTTTTTTTGGCTTGAAAAAAAAAACCGGTTTTTTTTTGTCGCACCCCAAAGAAAAACAAGGGTTTAATTTAAACCCCCTTGGTTTGAAAAATTGCGCCAAAAAATTGAGCCGCACAAAATATACCTTTTAGCGGACTAAATTTCGGGGTTTTCTACCACCCCAACAAGAGATAAGTTTTTAATTTAACAACCTTCGGGGTTTGAATTACCTACAGGAAAAATTATATTTTTTGGCGTTGAAAAAACGGTTTTTTTTTGTCACCCCCCACCCAAAAAAAACGAAAAATTAAACCCAGGGTTTTAAATTCGCCAAAAAAATTGGGGCCGCAAAAAAAATATTTTGTTGTAGCGTTTTTTATTTATTGGCGTTTTTCACGGCCCCACACAACAAAATTTTCCCATTTTAAATTTAAAACCTTTGCTTTGTGAATTGGGTCAAAAAAAATTTATATATTTTGGCTTTTAAAAAAACCCGGTTTTTTGGGGTCGCACACCAGCAAAAAGCTAACCTTAATTAACCCCTGGATGTAAATTGCCAATAAAAATTGAGCGCCCAAAAATGAAAGTGGAATTTGTTTTTTAAAAAAACGCTTTTCTTTAAAATAATTTACAACGGGAACGGGCCTTAAAACCCCCACTTTGGAAATTGAATGTAATGCACAGCAGTGGCCCAAACAGGGATTTCAGATCCAATCCCCCCAAAACAAATTAGAAAAAAACATTAAAACAGTCCTAACCAAAGCTGAACAACCCCACAGAAATCGCAAAAATAAAAAATCAATTCTTTCATAAGACTATCATCGCGGGCGGCCCCTTCCCTGAACCCACAGTGGGGAAGGGAGTGGGGACCTCCCCGTCGCCCCCCGGGACTTTATAGTGGTTTTTGGGCTCACAAAAATTCCCCCCGGCCCCTCTGATTGCCTTCATCACTGCACTGCATGAAGGGCTATGCCCTTCTTCCCCCAGGGGTTTTCCCCCAAATTGTGCGCCATGTCCCTTCGCAGCCTTTTTATCAACCCAAAAGGGCACATTAATTTTCACCCCGATCCCCCCAAAGCCCGGCCCTTCGTTCCGAACCAAAGGTTTTCCTAAAATTTCCCAAAAAAGAATTCCCCCGGGGAAAAGAAATTTCTTCCCCATCTCTACAGATATTACTCTTTTTATTATTATTAAAATTTTTAATAAACATAAAAAAATCACAAAAATTTCCCTTAGTTAAATGTATTTCAGAAAACACAGAACAGCGTCTCCTTTATCTGAAGGGGTTTTTGGCATTAAGAGTTGCTTTCTTTTAAAACAGCCCCCATATGCCCCAAATTTTTTTCCCCGAATCCATTCCAGCCAAAATATCGAGTAAAGAACTGCACAATTCAGTTTTTGTAAAAAAATAAATAAAAAAAAATGTTGGCGATTTTCCAGAGTATAGCAAGGTTCACCCCAAAAAAGGGGAATTAAAATCCACAATTTTTTCCGGGTTCCCATTTTTTTCCCATTCCCCCTGGGGGGGCCCCTGTCAACTAAATGTTTTAAACTCTTTAAATAAAGATTTTAACAGCTGTTCTATTTCCCTGACCGGAGTCTTGCCGCTCTGTTTTGGGAGATTTACGGGGAAAGCGGGGCCCCTTTCATCCATTGTAATTTTACATTTTTAGAAATGGGCTTCTTAATAGCACCGTGTCTTTTGTTTAATAAGTGGCAACTAGATGTGTGAAGGTTTAACACGTACCTTTCAGGTCATTCATAAACAAGGCATTTGTTAGAAGGGGCCCTTATCCCCGGCTAAAAACTTTTAAGCTTTTCCCTTTTTTGTTACAATAGAATTTTTTCCATTGGGACACCTCAAAAGGCCCCTGCCCCCCCTTTTAACCCCACGGGTAAATAAAACCCCCAAAAAATTCCCTACACCCTTTTTTTTGTTTTTCCTTTTTTTTTTTTTTCCCCAAAAAACCTCTTTTTTTCTTTTTTAAGTCTTTTAGATAAAAAAAAACGGGGTAAAAGAGATACATATAGTTGAAACCAGAAGTTTAATATATTTGGACAAAAAAGAAATTTTTTTCTCATTATCTGACATGAAATCGGAATAAACCCAACCCCTTTTTGGTTAATTAGGAACCAAAATCAATTAAAAAAATTTTTTTAAGGGAAATTTTTAAATTTCTTCTCAAAGTCAAAAGTGAAACCCAAAGCCCTTTAAAATAAAAAAAATTTTTTTTTTGAGGGGCAGACCAAACATTGTTTTTTTGGGAAAGGGGATTAAGGTCCCCCCTCACATCCCAAACCCAAAATGGGAAACAAAATGGTAAGTGGAAAAGGCAGCTGTCACTCCCCAATAAACCAAAAACGATCCCAAACCCCTATCCTAGGACTACAAAAAAAAAAACAAAAACGGGGGGGCCATCCCAAAAACCCATAGCAATACTTTTCAGGGGCCAAAAAGTGCAGTCTCTGCTTTTTATTTTAAAGGGGACAAGGGCGATTTGGCCTAAATTAAAATTTGTCATGACACTGCAACACAAAATTTTTTCTTTAAGTCAAGGGGGGTTTTTTTTAAAATTTTTATTTTTTGGGGTTTTTAATGAGTTTTTAAAAAGGGGAAAATCTGGGTAATTCCACTTAAAATTTCGGTTTTAAAATGGATTACCTAAACCCCAAAACTTTAAATTGTTTACGGGTTATGGTCGGGATTAGAACAAAATTTTAAAGGGCAAATTTTAAAAAAAAATTGGGTTAAAGGTGCCCTCAAAACGGGAATTTTTTCCCCAAATTCGATAAAAACTGAACGAAATTCGGGGTAAGACTTCGGCTGCTTTTTTTTTCATGTCACTTTCCCAAAGATTTTTTTCCTTTTTTTTTTTTTTGGGTTAAAATTTGTTATACTTTTTTTTTGGGGGGGCAAAAAAAAAAGAAGAAGTTTAAGTTATTTTTTTTACTGCTGCATTAAAACAGGGACACTTTTATTCCCTTTTGAATTATACACAAATAATATTTTTTAAACGTTACTGCTATTCTACAATTTTTTCTGTTTAATAGACCATTTGTTTTTCTGTCCTTGTTTTTCATGAACCAAAACCCCAATTTTAAATTTTTTGCATTTTTTACCTTGTGAATTTTTGTTTTTGGGTTTTTTTTCTTTTGGTACCACTTGGGGTATGCAATTTTTTTTAAGTGCTTTTTATTAATTTGGTTGCAAATAGGATGAACAAAATAAATTAATTCTGTTCATTGTCCAGGAAAAGTAACATTTACTGGGTTAATACAATTATGGTGAAACCACATTTGTATCATTCTACCCCTCTGTATTTTTCTGTCTATAGAGCTGTATATACGTGCACTTGTTTTTTGCAGGATAAATTGCATTTTTAATTTGGTACGATTTTAAGTATCTACAACTTTATTTGTGCTTTCTGGGGGTGGATGAACAGAAAGCAGATATTCTCACACTTTTTTAAGTGTGCTCTGCTGTATTGAGAAATCTGTTAGAAGTGAATGAACATAGCTGCCACCTCTCCATTCACATTGTTAATGGTAACAAGCAGGACCCTCTGTTTTAGAGATAGCTGTGGGTTTCAGAGAGGAGAACACCATTTAAGCTGCGGTTCCCAGAATTAAGAACACCCCTTTAAGCTGTGGGTCCAATTCCCAAAACCCATTTTAAACAAATTCTTAGACAATTCCAAGTTGATAAGCAAAGTGTACTTTATAAGGAAAATGACTATATAGTTATATATTTCAAAGAACATAGTTCAACAGGTGGAGACTTAAAATCTAAGCTTGTAGGCCCTTGGTTACCATAAGCAAAGTGCTATGGTTTAAGAGAATGGGCTGTTTGTTTCATTCTTGGAAGTGAGAGAGAGCTCCGGTCGGGTTAGGCCCAGGTCCTGCCCCCGGTCGTATTCGGGAACGTGCGTGAGACGGAGTAGCTGTGCACGGGAGCGCGCAGGTACATGTGTGAACGGGGTTGAGAGAGAAAGGGAGAGAGAGAGAGAAAGAGAGAGAAAGAGAATGTGTTTACGTGTGCAGGGTTTGCTGCGTTCACTGACAGCAATCAGTCGACGTGTGCGGTGCGGGGTTTGCTGCGTTCACTGACAGCGATCAGAGGTCCTGCAGCAGAGAGAGATATCTTGTACAGTCCCATGTAAACACAAACAGATAAAGCGTATAATTTTTTCTGCAGAGCTGTAGAGGTCAGAGGTGTAATAATCTGCAGGATATATCACTGTGTGTGAGAGAGAGAGAGAGAGAAATCACCCATCTTTCCCAGAGTCCTGAATGTCAAATGCCCATTCTAGTTACAAAGTATGTAGAGAGAGAGAGAGAGAGAGAGAGAGAGACCGAGAAATGTAGATATACACTATGGAGTTACACTGCGCTTTTCATTTACACTGCTTCCTTAGTCTCCGACAGCTGTGAATCTCTCCCTTCCTCTCCCCTCCCCCCTCCCATCTCACACATAATGAATTCTCACTTGCACACTTTGGGGCGTGTCTGCAGAGAGAGAAGATACTCCCTGCTGGGAGGAGAAACATGCCCCTCCATTTCATAAGCTCTCCTTAGCAACCAGTATAAACGGCTGCCAAATGATGAAACGATGAAACCCCTTTATAGCATTGAGAAGTTTTTGCTTGCCAGACCATTTCGCTTCTCCACTACTAATGGGTTAACTGATAAACACACTTACAGAATGATCCACAATGTACTATCTATCCTGAGCCAAGATTATATGTGTATCTATTCTAGGGTCACAATGTAACCTTACTCTTGTAGCCCTCCATCAAAAAGCAGATCTCTCTACTTTAGGAGCACACATACATACAATTTATTTTTCAGTTCAAGTTCTAGTGAATCTATCTGGGGTGAAATGAGTGAATAAATTCGTCTCACATTTACACGCTGTACAGAACAGAAACATTTGGAAATAGAATGACTTATGATTATGAACAGAACATTTGGTTTCTTGCTGCTGCAGTTTGGTAGAGATTGAGAAAATTGGATGAGTACAAAAATGTTCTTCATTGCACCTACCGACTTCAGATGTGTCAAGAGCTATTGAATGTGGCAAAACAAGCAGTGCGGTCTGCAAATATGAATATCTTATTTTCAAAAGGCACTTTCAATAAATCTCTTTTGCAACTGTTACTATACAAACGAGCATTGTGCCTGTAAGGCCATAATCTCAGCATGTGAATTTCATTTAGATCCAATACCTCAATCGGTTCTACAGGGAGAATTACAACCTATTATAGAAAAGCCTCTTGTAAAATCAACATGGACATTAAATGCGTTGCTCTTTTTCTTACAAGTTAAGTCTTGGATCTTTTTTAGTAGCTAACAAGCTGCTGCACTATAAATTTAGGAATGAGAGGGTAGTGTATCTATTGTCAGACAGGGGTCCTTTAGGCCCACCAGGGTTGTTTATATTAAGGGACCTCATTCCCCCTAGCCCACAGATATATTGCAAGTCACACTAAAATGTTTCAGCATAATAAAATTACTCTCCTAGCAGGGGTATAACTAGTATTCACAGGGACCCATAGCAAAATGAGATGGGGCCCCACCACCTAATAAGCTAAAAGCGAAAGTAATAATGATTAAAGGTAGAAATAATAGAGAACCCACATAGTAGTGCTGGAAAGCAGAATGCCACCAGATACTTGTTATCTAAAAAAAAGGAATAATGTTCTTGTACGTGAATGGTCCCCCTCAATCTCTTGCCCCCATAGCAGTTGTTATGGCCACTATGGCTATAGTTACGCCCATGCCTACTAGCATTTTTAAAATAGTTTTCTGACTTCTGAGTAAAGGTTGAAAATGACATAAAATAATAAAATGACCATTACTCAACTGATAAATCCCCCGACACTTCAACCCAACTGCTTTGGTCCTCATCACTGGCCCTGGTTCACTTCACTGTGACAATGATGCACCCATATATCTGCCACTTTGGCGACTTTGCATAGTAGTTAAATTCCACTGCAGCCATCTACCAGAACTAGATATTTCCCCATCAGACCTCAAAAGGACTTAAATACAACATAGCACCGTTTACTTCCTTACAAGGGTTACCCATACCAAGCCGACTTTGTCCAACCCAGAAGACTTCCCAGATCAAGCTACTTACTCTGAGGCTACATTTGCTGAGCAATGCCCACACAGAACTCTGTAAGCCACCCTTCTCCATGACCAGTCTCTATTCCCAGGATTGTAATAGAAATGGCTTTACTAGCCTCCTTGATGTTCCAGATCCGGAATTATTTACTACACAGGCAGGAGAGGGAGGGGAATGCAGGGTCTAAATCAGAGTAATACTGCATAGGAGTCTGTGGGAATCCAGATGTTAGTCAATGTGTACTAGGTATATTGTTAAGAGTGCAGGGGTGTAAGGAGAGGAGAAGGAATTTCATTCAGGGGGCAGCACAGGGGAGACTTTAGAAGCATAACCCTGGTAGTCCTGTTAGTCTGCTTTAGAGGATATATAAGGCTGGTGGGACTCTGTTGTCAGCAGAGGAAGCAGCTGCTTTCTGCTCTGCAGCTGTGAATGCAGTCAGTGTGGACAAGGCATAATAGGGAATTAATAGGGGCAGACCTATCAGGGGATTCCTGGTCCCCCACTTGGCCAGTCCAACACTGACAGTATCTACTCTAATAAGAGAAAAAAAAAAGTAGTGTCGTTTTGGTGGAGAACCCACCCTCCTTCTTTGCAGAACTTGAATGAACACATCTTAAATACCATGCCAATCATCACAGGCGGGGCTGATACACCATATACAGCTGCACAAAGACCAGGTTGTTTAAGGAATCACATTTACCACACGAAAATTCCTTTGGTTTATTCGGTTGTATATAATAGACTGAGATATTTTCATATAATGTATTGATACTGAAACAATTTTATGGTTGGTTTGTCAGAAAAATATATAGTGGGTGCTCTATGATGAGTTATTAGTGACAAATGGGTCCTTACTGCTTTTGAATCAGGGCTCTCTGATGTTTGTACACCCTTGCTTCACTGTATTTGTTGTATCTGTCAGCTGAATCAGTGCAATATCCACTGGTCAAATAGGAAAGATTCAAGCTTCAATGATAAGGGTCTGTCTGAAGTCTGGTCTCTTCCTCTTTTGGATGAGTTTATACAGAATGTTGAAAAACCTATTTTGGTTCTAAGAAGTGACTGATTCTTAGGACTTCCCATTGATAGTCCCATTCTCTGACTATTTTTTGGTCTTATTCAAAAAGTTATATTGTGTACCTGCACATTAACTGATGTGTCCACAGTATCCTAGCTGTATAGCTTTACATATGTTGGAGTCCAATGTACTATTGTGCATTAGATGCTTTTGTCTTTGTGTGGATTGAGAGGTGCACTGGTCTTAATGATCTAGAATACATTATAGTTCATTTGGTGAAAGATGGTGCAGTTACCTCCAATCAAAACTGTAATATAGGTCTATTCTAGCAGAGTAGTTTGGTAGAAAACTACTATGCTCCCACCGTAGACTTTGATGGCATATCAATAGGATATGTGTTGTCTCATAATAGAGAGCTAGTTGCGCTTGTGCACAATTCCAAACAGAATGAAGAGTTATGTGCAAGTGCGACTGGCTTTCTATTCTGAGTTGACACTTTAGGGGCATGTTCCTGAGATAAAAAAATAAACTGAATAAAAACTATTATATTATGACCAATATTACCTCCATACAGTAATAGATACCAGTTGTATATAGGAGCTCTGCACACACATAAGTCATTACAGTAAAGTTACATACAGGGACTCACAGGAGATTTTTACTCTGATGAGTCATTCTCTTCTCTAAGGAGTTATTCTCTTTCCTTTTTTTCTTCATCCACTCCAGACCACCATGACAACTTCTCCTAGCTACAACTTATCTCTGTAGAATTTACCACAGAAACATCTGAGATTCCTCACTTTTCCAACACTTCCTTACTAATTCTCAAATCTGTATGTACCCCATCCATAGCATCCAAAATGGGTAATAATGATTCCCTTGTAACCCAATTTGTGCTCTAATCTTGTTTTGTGTCCTCATATAGTAAGTGGTTAACCCCCCCTCCCCTCCCCCAATATAGGGTAGTAGGTAGGTACACCTTTAAACTAGGTCGGCAGATAGGAAAACACCCTTTCAGGTAGGTAGTCCTCAGTTAGAGAGGTAGGTTAGTCCCCCCACTGGATAAGTATATATGCCCCCACTAGGTAGGTATATAGACCCCCATAAATAGGTAGATTTATAGGTCTCCCAAAAGATAGGTATCTAGGTCAGGTAGATAGGTAGGTATATAGGCTCCCCCTAATAGATAGAAATCTAGGCCCTGTCACGGGTGTGTCCGCGACCCTCTTCCCGGGTCGCGGGCGCATCAGTGCTCCGCGGGCGAGTGGCACCGCGACCCGCATGTCGCCCCGCCGGTCAGCTCACACCAACACCCCTTATTCACACAGCTCCGATCCTGACTGTGTCTCTGCTTCCCGATGCACGCGTCCCCACCTCCTAGGCACTGTTAAATTTAAAGGATCAGTGCACCGGTAAATTCCATTGCCGGTCGCTGCCCCTATTTAAAGCCTGCCCCTTCCTGCGCTCAGTGCCAGATCTTTAGTGCCCTATTAGCCTATTGAGAAAGCGTTCCTTGTCTTGCCGTGATTCCTGTGTACCGTACCGTCTTGCTTCCGTCCCTCGACCACGAACCTCTGCCGCCTGTCCTGACCTTACCGCCTGTCCCCGACTACGTCTACGCCTCACGATTCTGTACCACGCTCACCCTTGGCTGCCATCGCAAGTAAGTCATGTCAGTGGAAGTGACCTGGTAGAATCCCGCCGCAGCAAGTCCATCCTGCTTTGCAGTGGGACCTACTAAGATTTCGCTCCCTGGAGTGGCTTACACCATCGCTTGCGGTGGTCCAGCGGATCCACTACTACCAACCGTGACAGGCACTCTGTGAGTAGGTAGGGTTTTAGACCCCATAGTTAGGTAAGTATATAGGCCCCCTGTAAGTAGGTAGGTATGTATATGTGTATTCAGATTGATATATAGCTTCCTGTATGTAGGTCAGTATATAACCTCAGGTCGGTAGGTAACCAGATAGACCACTAGTCGGTAGGTAGGTATAGAGGCTGCCCAGTAGATATGTATATAGGCCCCTAGTAGGTAGGTAGTTATATAACCCTCTGTAGTTAGATATATAGTCCCACTGTAGGTAGGTATATAGGCCCTTTGTAGGTAGTTAAGTAGGTATATAAGCCCCCTGTAGGAAGATATAAGCCTCTTGTTGGTAGGTATAGGCCTCCAGTAGATAGATAAACAAGTAAAGAGGCTGGAGGGAAAAAAAAGATATTCCCTTTTCCCCATTCCCCTTCCGAGCAGCTCACTCCAGGAGCTTGTGTCTGGTTTGAGCAGCATGACATCATCTCACGTTTATATCGGAGTGCTGCTCTCAGGGTCTTCTAGGTCAAAAGCCCAAGGGGCATGATGACATTACTGCTTCCTTACTACTGCCTGTGACCTTGTGCTGTAGGCTGTAGTTCTTGCCTATTGCCCAAAGTAGTCAGCAGAACAGGGGCCAAGAACCAATCCCCGAAGCTAAGCTGTATATACTGCGGTCATTTAGCGCTGTATATGCACCAATCAAGAAGCTCTTGTCTCAGTCCTGCCCCCAATGTAGGAAGTAATGAGTTGTGAACCCAAGAAACCTTACTCTCTCTTCTAAGCCCCACCCACTTGTTTAAAAAAGTGGCAAGAGCAACGAAACACCACTAAAATGTTGCAAACTTTTTGGCAAACCCAAAATGCACAAAAATGTGCAGCTTTCGTACGTCAGAAAAGTCCCATGTTATAATAAAATCTCCTATAGTATCCTAAATTGACCCAAAAGAAAGCAAAAGACAAATCTTTCAGCCAAATGCTTCTAACTCTAGTTGCAGTTAAACTATTTTCCCTATATCAAGTATAAATCATTTAATGCTAAAGATTACAACCCACAATACTATTTGAGCATCTACCCTGTGTTTTTAACGCTATAATTGTATTCACTATTAATACCTCTAGAGACAAGATTCTCCATACTCCAACTCTTACTGCAAAGAATCCTTTCCTAGATTAATCATTGAACGGCCTTTCCTTTAAAGATAAAATGTCTGTACTTCTTCTTTGTACAGTTCTTGTAGTGAATAAATCATGTGCTAGTTCTTTTTTATTGACCACACGTATGTTAACAAGATCATCTCTAAGGCGCCCTTTTCCAGATTGAACGAGCCTGATTCTCCAACATTTCATTATATAGGTTTTTATATGACAAGGGATTTTTGGTTTGAACAGTGATATACTGTATCATCAATAGAATTGGATATAGATCAGGATAAAAGATTGCAGAATATTATACAGTAGATGGTCATAATCTTCGCCTTTGAGTTAAACATTAAAATAGTTTATCGATTTAAAGTTTAGGACGGAGATTACAGAAAACATTTAAGTACACTAGAGACTTTAACCAGAGGATATTCCAAGCAGGGAAATTGCTTTTTTTTTTTAGATAATGCTTGCTTAAAAGAAGCTAAAACTCTTGGTGGTCACTGGTTCAGAAAGCAGAAAACTCCAGAAAAATTAGCTTGAAGGATAAGATAAGCTTCAAAAAGTGATGATAAAATACAATAAATATACCAAGTATTAATTAGTACCTACATTGTAAAATAGGTCACTTCTGTTTAATAAGTGAACTATGGAAAGAAATGTAAAAAGCATGACTAGATAAAATTTTATTACATTCAAAATACTGAATTATCTTCTATCTTGGTAAGAGCTTATGCACTAGGGGATATTCCAGTTCCATACAAGTTCCTTGTTATATAGTTTTCTCCATTGGATACCATATTACAGAGATGTTCTGCTTCAGAAGCTTATTTGTAAGAAAGAAAATATCGTCAAGTTAACTTCTACATGACGCAATTTTAAAAGGGGCAATCGTATATTTTGGGGAGATGGGAACCCCCACATGGCCCCACGTTTTTTTTGAGAGCATAAGTTCCATCATTTGTTATGGGGATAAAAATGTACCCCCTTGTTTAAAATTGATGGGTATAACTTTGTTATGCACCCATCCCACTGTAGGGGCCCCAGGGGTAAAGGGGGCCCTTCGGTACAAGAACATTGTTTCTTTTTGTGGGAAAAGTATTTTGGTGTTTTTTGTATATAGCCTACTTTTTGGGGTTCCCTTACATGTTACATAGTTTGTAAGGCGAAAAAAAAAAAAGACGTCCTCCGTTAGCCTGCTATCTAAGGTGTGACCCAGGGAAGGCAAAAACCCCAATGAGGTATAAGTCAATTGTCCTATTTTGGGAAAAATTTTTTCCCCGACCCCAATCTTCAATAGAAAAATCCCTGGAAAATAAACCCCTTTCTGAATCTAGACACTTTAATTGTTATATTATTAGTCCGAAATGCATCTAAACCTTTTTGAACCCCATTATTAAATTCCCCCTAAAAAGTCCCTTTGGGCAGAAAATTCCCATCGTCTCCTGTTTTTAAACAGAAAAAGAATCCTTTTATGTTTATGTGAAACTTTTTTTCCTAAGAGTAGGGGATGCCCCCTTGTTCTTTTTCGCCCTGGGTTTTAAAAAAATTTGGGGAGAAAATCTTTATTGACCTTTGATGTATTTAAAATATTTATTATGTCCCCCCGAAGGTCTTTTCTCTAAATTAAAAACCCTAATTTGCAAATCTTTTGGGTACTGTGTCCCCCAGTCCTTTTATTTTTTTGTTCCCCGCCTTTGCCCTGTTAAGTTACAATGTTTTTCCTGTCCCTGGTACCAAAACTGTCACAATTTCCATGTGTGGTCTAACCAGTATTGTATAATGGGAGAAAAATGTTTCATCATGTCCCTTATGCCTTTTTAAATAAACCCCATGTCCTTTAGCCTTGGCAGCTGCCGCCCTAATTGGTGTCAGTTAATTTTTATGTCCCTAGGTTCCCAAGCCCTTCTCTTGTCACTTTACCCAGTGTTTTTCCATTTAACATGTATCATTAATGGATTTTTCCCCCCCTGTGCAAAACCTTGATTTATTGATTAAACCTCTTGCCATTTCCCTGCCCAGGCCCCCAAACATCAGATCCCTTTGTAAACACTTTAATCCTTTTGTGTTGATTAGTTACAGGTTAGTATGTCTGAAAAAGAGTATTTCTGTGTTACCCCTGTGTAAGAATTAATAAAAATTTTAAAAGGGGTAGGGCCCAATACTGACCCTTGTGGTACCCCATGAAACAGCGATCCTTCTGGTATTGTACCTTAATTATACCTTTGTTTTTATGTGAGCGTTGTTACCCATTTGCACACTTTTCCCCCCGTCCAAGTTCTCATTTTATTTATTATACTTTTATGTGGCCCCGATCAAATGTTTTAAAAAAAATCTTGATATATGAATCCAGTGCCTCACCCGATCCAGTTAGCAGCTCCTCATAGAAGTGATGAGATTAGTTGACAGGACCGATCTTCATGAACCCATGCTGGAACGGGTTATCATTTATTTTCAGTGAGATATCCAGGATAGATCTCTGAAAAAACCCTTCAAACATTTTCCCTACAACGGGGTTAAGCTTACGGCCCATATTTTTCCGGTCCTTTTTGACCCTTTTTGAATATTGGCACTTTTGATGCCCCAATCCTTTGGGACATCCCATTATTAAAAAGCCCAAAAATTTTAAAAGAATGGGGCTATCTATGACATCACTTAATCCCTTAGGACCGTGGGTGTTCCCCCAAAGGCCCGGGGGATTTGTCTAATTTTCCCCTGGCGGAGCTGCATTTCTTTGGGTTGACCAGAATTTTAAAGTTGGGTTTCCCTCATCCCTGTTCAACAAAAGTCATCTCTCGGAAAATACTGGGGGAAAAGAAATTTTTTCATAGTTTGCTTTTTTCATTCCCCTCTACTGTCTTCCCCCTCAGTTTTTTTTAAAGGGGCCCAAATTTTCTTTTTTAATTTTTTACTATTTTATAGTCAAAAAAATTTTGGGGTTAGTTTTTTCTTTCTATTGCAATAGTCTTCTGTTCCGCTTTGTCCTTTTTTTTTTGTTACACACTTTATTTTTTTCCCCTTTTTTCTTTTCGCCCTCTTCAGCCCCCTGTTTTAGGCGAACGCTTTTTTTTTTTTTTTTTTATTGCCTCCTTTAATCTCTGTTGATCCAATTGGGGTTTTTCCCGTTTCAATTAGTTTTTACCTTTGGGGGAAACCCTTTACAGTGGGGCCTAAAATGTTTTTAAAGTTCCATTTATTTTTTGTTCTGCTTTTTTTAAAACTTGTCCCCGTCAAAACAGTTTTTGTGTCTCAAGGGGTAAAATTAGCCTTCCTCAAATTCAGTGTTTTTGTGGTCCATGACAAAAGCTCTATTGAAGGAAAATGGGTTTTTTTATTAGGTCATTCCCCAGGTGCCCTCAACCTGAAACCCTTTTTTACCCGTAGGTCTTTTAGTCATATTAAGTCTAGAAGGGCCTTTTCCCCTAGTCGGTTCCTGCCCATTTGGGGAAAGGGAAATTATCTTTGTTATAGACAAAAACCTTTTCTTTGTGAGAGCTACAGGTTTTGTTCCCGTTTTTGTTGGGTAGTTAAAGTCGCCCAGAAAACAATCATTTGATTAATGCTTCATCTATTTACCCAAGAACATTTCTTCTATGGGTTCTGTTATATTTGGGGCCTATAGCAAAACCCTATTAGAATTATATTACTTTTCTTCCCCCTGTTATTCCCCCCCCCGTGTTCCACCCGTTCACTACCTGTACTATTTTCCCCCAGTGTTGGCCCTTAGACAGGATTTTACATAGGACGATACCTCCCCCCCTTTCCGGGGTTTCGGTCACTTCTTTAAAAGACTGTAACCCCGCAGTTAACCACCCAGTTAGCTCCGTCAGCATGTTCAGTTATCCCCACTATGTTATTTTTCTTCTGCAATTAAAACTTCTAGTTTATTTTTTTTGTTTGGTCAGCTCGGGGATTGGTCGATGCAATTAGGATTTTCCCGTTTTTTTTTTCCTTTTCCCCATTTTTTTTAACTTTTGCTCCCTTCCTCCCCTCCCCCTGATTTATTATAATTTCAGCTCTCATCTTACTATCTTTCACGCTATATGTGTAGTTTTTCCCCCCCCCCCGTCCCCGTTTAAAAATTTTTCCCCGCTTCCCACCATTTTTTCCCCCATACAGCTGCACCCCCCCCATTTTGGTGAGCCCGTCCTAGATGGCTGTGCCAAGACAGAAGTCAGCCCCGTTTTCCCAAAAACCCAAAAACCCCCTTTTCCAACCCAATTTTTGAGCCCTTATTCAACCCCTTAATCTCCTCTGCCTCTCTGGTGTGGCCCGTGGAAAAGGGAAAAATTTTGAAAAAATTTTTCCTGGGGTCCTTGCCTTGAGCTTTTTGCCTAAGTCCCCGAAATCTTTTTAAGGACACTCCCCCTCCTTAATTGTCTTGGTGCCCAATGTGGACCAAAAGAAAAATGGGGGTTTTCACCGCCCCCCCACTTGTCAGCCCCATCCGCGATAGTCGAACCGGGCCCCAGGTAAAAAACTAGTTCCCTGATGATGAAAAACGCCAAAAAAAAACAAAAACCCCAAAAAAATTAATAAACACAGATTAATTTTATTACAATTACACATATAGATACAATATAAAAAAAAAAAAAAAGGCGGGGCTGGAATCTGAAGGCCTACCAAAGGAAGTATCCCCTATGAAACAGATAAACATAGTACACAATCAATAAGAGTAAATCAATGCAAGTAATAAAACCTCAACATCAGTTTTTTAAAAGAATAAATACGGGGTTTTATATATATTAAGATACTGCATATATCTATGCATTAAACAACTAAATACAGAAAAGGGGATACAGACCAAATAGTGCCAGGAGACAAACCAACGCACATTTCGCTTGGCTGAGACATAGCAAAACAGTGCATTCACAATTACTTGGTAGTTTCTTATCGTAAAGTGCTCTTAACATCACATTCCATAGATACATTACAAGTTGCAATAATTTCTGTTATACCCATTTGGGAATAAACACTTAAACTTAAAATTATCAAGACTTATGCCATGGATTTTTCTAGACAAAGGTAGGTTTTATTTGTATTCATGGTATCTGTTTGATACTTGGCTAATTCCCGAAGTAATAACTAGACAGAAAGTAGGAAGACACTCAAAAAGAACTTCATACAAAATCAGATTGTGCAAATTTTTATTTAATCTAAATGACATCAAAGGAGCCTCATAACCCACAATGTTTAGGCAAACCAATAAATTATATGACACAAAATAAAAACGTTTAGAATTATATGATTACTGGGGGCTCTATGCTATTACTTTTGGATAAGGCCTCTTTTAATGGATTGTAGAGGTAAGAACCCCACTCCCCACACCCCATGGAAGGTTTTTAGGATGGGGTCCTTCCTCCTTGGGACATGCATCATGGACAATCCCTCTGGTTTCAGAAATCATTTTAGAACATTTTGGGGCTTTATTGGTTTAAATATTGAGCAACCAGAAATATAATATTTACTTTTACACAGTCTAATTGAGTATCCGGTTTGTGTGGAAATAGTGGGGGTCGGCATAACTTTCTTTGTACAACTCTCAAGCTAACATGGCTCCTGTTAAAAGAATAATAAATAATCAAAAAGTTCATTTTAAAATATAAGTCAGATGGGTCAGCATTAGCCTTTGAAAATTACAAAGAGCTCAATAAAATATGTAGAAATCAGCTAAATACAAAATTCTTTAAACATATAAATGCCAAAAAGCCAAAGTCAGAGCATGAAAGACCCTTAAATACCAGTAATGGGGAGCTGGTCACTGGGGATCAGGAGAAGGCAGATCTACTAAATGGGTTCCTCAGCTCTGTGTCTACAAAAGAGGAAAAAGAAGCTGATTGGGAAGGCAATATGGAGCTAGGCAGTGCCAGTACTGTTAATCCACCAATTTATATAATAGATTGGCTGAGTGTAGAAATGGTCCAGGCCAAGTTAGATAAACTTAATGTGAACAAGGCTCCAGGCCCAGATGTCTTACACCCAATGGTTCTTAAAGAGCTCAGCTCTGTTATCTCTCTTCCCCTGTACATGATATTTAGAGATTCTCTGGTGACTGTTATAGTGCCAGGAGACTGGCACAAGGCAAATGTGGTTCCCATCTTCAAAAAGGGCTGTAGGTCTTGCCCAGGTAATTTTAGACCAGTAAGTTTAACATCTATTGTGGGAAAACTGTTTGAGGGACTCATCAGGCACTATATACAGGAATACTGGATTATGTGGCTGAATATAACAATATAAGTGATTGGCAGCATGGTTTTACTAAGGACAGAATTTGTCTGACCAACCTTATCTGTTTTTATGAAGAAATGAGTAGGAGTCTGGATAGAGAGGCGGCTGTGGATATTGTGTTTTTAGACTTTTCAAAGGCATTTGACACTGTCCCTCATAAGCGTTTATTGGGTAAATTTAAGTCTATTGGATTATAAATAACAGTTTATAATTGGATTGTACTCAGAGAGTGGTGGTAAATGATTCCTACTCTGAACGGTCCCCAGTTATAAGTAGTGACCCCAAGGCTCAGTACTGGGTCCTATTTTGTTCAATGTATTTATTAATGATACTGGGGAGGGGATTAATAGCAATGTTTCTATTTTTGAAGATGACACCAAGCTATGTACTGTAGCACACTGCAATCGATGTTCGATTGCAAGCAGACCAGGAAACATTGAATATTTGGCAATCCACTTGGCAAATGAGGTTCACTGTGGATATAATTAAAGTTCTGCATCTGGGCACTAATACTCTGCAGGCACCATATGGTCCAGGGGGAAAAAACTAGGAGAATCGCTTGCTGAGAAGGATCTGGGCGTACTTGTAGATCTTAGGCTACAGAACAGCATGCAATGACAATCAGCTTCTTCTGTGGCCAGCAGGATATTGGCGTGCATTAGCAGAGGCATGGATTCGGGGGACAGGGATGTAATATTACTGCTAAATAAAGCTTTGGTGCAGTCACATCTGGAATATACTGTTCAGCTCTGGGCTCCAATTTATAGAAAGCATGTAATAGAGCTAGAGAGTGCAAAGACGAGCAACCAAACTAATAAGTGGAATGGAGCATCTTAGTTATGAGGAGAGATTAAGTATATAAATGGCCCTTACAAAAAGTATAGAGAAAAGCTATTTCATGTAAATTCCCAACAAAAGACAAGAGGACAGTCCCTTTGTCTAGAGAGAGAAAGGACTCAATCTGCAGAGGAGAAAAGCCTTCTTCACCATGAGAACTGGGGAATAGCCTGCCTTACCTGAGGAGCTGGTCACAGCAGGAACAGTTGAGGGTTTCAAGAAAGGCTTAGATAACTTCTTACTACTAAATAATGTTTATACTTAGGTAGCTGTAAAAAATGTCTAGATTCAGTCTGAAGGCAATTTTAGAAGCGGAAATTAAATATTCATTTAGGGCATATTGGTTATTGCCTAATGGGTTTCATCTTCATAAGTAGGGAAAACAGCTTAAAAACCACCTATCCCCCTCCCTTTATCCATATTTGCTTCACCCTTGGTTGAACTTGAGGGACATATGTTTTTTTCAACCATACTATGTAACTAAGTAACTAAGAGATCCTTCATACTGAGTAAATTTTCCCTACAGGGGTTTAATCCAGTTAAATTATGGTGGACATGAATCAACAGCTCCCTATCAACATTTTTTTTAAACGCTACACTCAGAACAGGTAAGCATGATGACATTGCTTCATCATCCCCCCCTAAACTTTTAGTGTTGTGGGCGCAGGATAATTTAAAATGTACCCAAAAAGAACCGGACAGGGACACTGATTCGGGCCACATGATAGTGATGTTATCAGCCTAAATGTTTGACCCCCTGCCAAAATTTGTAAGGGGGCCTGTAGCCCCATTTGTGGTAACAGGGCTAAGAGGGTACCTAAAAACACGGGGGGGCACCCTGCTGCAAGGGGCCTAAGGTTTCACATAAAACTGTCTTTGGGTTTTCCCTTTTTGCAGCTGGTTTTAGAACTTTAAAAGGGGTTTCAAAATGTGAAACAGGGGAATAATCACCTTTTTTTTTTCAAAAAAAGTTTCCTGTAAATGAATTAAAAAGAAAAATAAGTTTTTAAAGGCCCCCATGTGAGCAATCTATTCTATATGCCCGGGTTCACCTCGCCAAAAAAGAGATATTTTATTAAATATTCAAGAAGAAAGTGACTCACCTTTAACTATAATGAAAACATCAAGATGTTTTTAGCTCCTGTAGATACTTTTAAATGCCCTCTCTATTAAAGCTAAGCATTTATAATTTCTTTTACTGTGATACATATTAATAATGTTCCCTATTATAATGAAGAAAAGATTTTATAGGCGTTATAAGCTATAAAATGCTACATGGCACTTGGAAAATGTGAGAGTAGACATTCACCTTCATCTTATCTCGAATAGTTGACCGCCATTATGAAACCCAACTTTTTGATTCATGAAAGGGGGCGGGCAATGAAACAATTTGGTCTGGAATAGTACTTGGGAAACTCATTACCCCCTAGACTTTAAAAATTTTAAAATATGTTACAGTGTCCAATCAACAAATTTCTGAAACCCTTTTAAAAATATATTTTTTAATATTGTACTTTTTACGCTGTGGATCTTGACACCTTCTTATTTTTGGGGCATGAGTGGAACAGAATTCGGGTGCAAATACAGGCCTCTGTATTTTTTATTAAGCATAACACAAAACAAGTGCAAGGAAAGCACAATAACAACAAACCAAAAAATCCCGCTTGTCGGCTCCACTAATAATGTATCACTATATTTTGTAATATCTCACAAAGGGTTTTTACAGACGCGGGTTTCCCCAGCTGTCCCCCCTCCAAAGACCAAAGGTAGTCTGGGTTGTATCCACACCTATCATTTACCTACTGACTTATAAAAGGCCAGGCAAATCCTGGAGTGAACAGGGGGTTAAGCACCCACACTACCTTCTCACCCCAATAAAGCCAACCCGAGAAAGGGTTGGGAAACATGCTAAAATCTAAATGTTTCGACAGCCGTACGTCAACACCTGTCTAAGTTTGACCTTTATTCCCCAAGGGTCCCTTTCCTTGTGGCAGTTCTGGGCTTTTGAATTTTCATGCCAGGAAATTGACTGGGATATAATTCCTTATTTCCTTCCTGCGTTGCCACCCTACTATAAAATATATATAATATATATATATATAATATATTATTATATAACATACACTTATATTCATATCCAGTTTTACACAATGGAATTTCGGATATGCTTGCTTAAGCTAAATTAGAAATATGGGGTACTCCTATCTTAGCTATTTATGGCACAGCCACAGGATCATCCATCAAGGCCTATTTTTAAAAAAACTGTGCTCTACCGACTCCTACCGTATTTCACCTGTTGAGATTTCCATCAGCTGCTGGAAAGAATGGTTAGGTGGCCACACTTTAGCTCAGCTCTGTTTTTTTTTTTTTTTTTTTTTTTTTTATGGGGGGTTATAAAAAAAACCTTTTGGTGGCTTTTGACTCACCAAAAAAAATGGGTTCGGCCTTTTTTTCCCAAAATAGGGTTGGGTTCCAGAGGTGGGAGACACATCTCTTTGGGCTTTGTGGGAAGTTTTTAGACATCCATAATTCAGAATAAATACCCATGTAGAAAAGGTAAATATCCATGTAGAAGGAAAGGTTTTACATAAGGTCAGAATCTAAATATTACTTTAAAAAGTATAAATTTGGCTTTTCCTGGATATACATGATCAATTCTGGTGCTTGATTGGATGTATTTATTCAAATTGTATAGTGATACAACTGACCGACCTAAAAAAAAAACCCATGGAACTGGGTTTTGACCTGGAAGTCATCTTCACACTGTTGTCTGGCATAGTAAATTTTTGATTATACATTTTCCCGGGTTAAATTTGTTTTTTAGGAATTTTTTCCCTTTTCTGCTAATATTATAAAAATGCAAATTCACGTAAGAGAAATTTTGAAAGCGCTGCAGGGGGGTAATACCGGGGAGCAGATGTAGCAGTTGCCCTGGGGCCCGTGCACTTAGGGGGGCTCGGGGCCCGGGGCAGCTGCTACTGCGTCCGCTACCACGTTAATGCCGCGCCTGGGTCCGCCGGTAGTGAACTTAACAGTTCACTGTGGCCTTCCGGCCGGAGCGTTCAGAGGCAGCGCTGCCCGGAGGTAGCATAACGGAGCGCCGCTCTGCTACTTCCCCTGTCGGCCCTCTGTGACACTGGGGCACGCGGTACGTCACATCACCGGCCACCCCCGGGGTTCACAGAGGTGCAGAAGGCGCGCCCGGCACCGGGGACCGTGGACCGAGGTAAGTAAACTATTTCTTATTTTACCTGCCCCTAAGCTTGGCTATATACCTCCCTGACTGCCTGTATACCCCCCTGATTGCCCCTATATACCCCCTAAGCCTGCCTGTATACCCCTAAGCGTGCCTGAATACTTCTAAGCCTGCCTGTATACCCCTAAGCCTGCCTTTATACCTCTAAGCCTGCCTGTATACCCCTTACACTGCCTGTATACCCCTAATCCTCCGTATACACCCTAAGCCTGCCTGTATACCCCTAAGCCTGCCTGTATACCCCCTAAGCCTGCCTATATACCCCCTAAGCCTGCCTATATATCGCCCAATTCTGCCTATATACCCCCCAGCTTGCTTTTATACCCCCCAGCTTGCCTTTATACCCCCTAGCCTGCCTTTATACCCCCTCAGCCTGCCTTGATAGTCCCCCAGCCTGCCTAGATAGCACCCCAACCTGCCTAGATAGCCACCCAGCCTGCCTAGATACCCCAGCCTGCCTGCATAGCCCCCCAGCCTGCCTATATACCCCCCAGCCTGCCTTTATACCCCCCAGCCTGCCTATATACCCCCCAGCCTGCCTATATAGCCCCCTAAAGGCTGTCTATATAGCTCTAAGTCTGCCTGCCTGAATAGCCCTATAGCTACCGTGAAGCCTGTCTGCCTATATAGCCCCCTAAAGCTTGCCTACCTATATAGCACCCGAAGCCTGCCTGTAACTTATATGGGGCCCCTTTAGCTAACTAAACCCTACCTATATGGCCCCTATAGCACACCTAACCCCTGTCTACCTATATGGCTCCCTATAGCTACCTAAACCCTGCCTGCCTATATGGGCACTCTATTGGCTACCTAAACCTTGCCTATTTGGGGCCCCATAAATCCTATCTAAACCCTGCCTGCCTAAATGGAGCCCCCTATAGCCCGGGGGGGCAAAAGCGGGAAAACTCAGGATTCTAAAAATTTTTTTGGCCAAAATTTCTGCAGCGCAAGTGGTGGGAGATGTAAATCATGATGGGGCGGACGTCCCGGGGAAGGGGCCAAAAAAAGGGGGGAAAGTCAAAAGAGAAAAAAGGGTTCAAAGAAAAGACCCCACCTTTGATTCCCAAGATTTTAAACTACACTTTAAATTTTTTAAACATTAGCCCTGTGTAACACTGAAATCAACCACCTATTTTGGCCCACTGTTTTGGGGGAAATTAATACCCAAGGCCCCCCCCTTGGAAACCCCTAAATTGGTTTTGATTCACTATATTGGGGGTTACCGGGTATCTTTTCTTTAACTGACCTTGGCATGTCGGGCCCTTGTTCAAAAGTAGGGCCATTTTCTAAGTACGGGGGGGAAACATTTGGAATTTAAAAACCCGGGGAATTTTAAAACCCAAATTTTTAAACAAGTTTTTGGACCATATTTAAAACAGCTTTTTAAATGCTTTTTTTCTTCCACTTCCGTCACAGCCGCCACGGGTCACTCACCATGTACCCCTTTTTTCCGGTCCCCCCAAACATCAAACACCTCCATTTTTCCCCTTAAACTAATTGCTTACCCCCCCATACCCCTTTTGCTGGGCAATGCCTTTTTAAATCTCCCCCACATTTTTACCCTCTTTTCTTGCCCTGCTGCCACCAACCTTTTTCCCCACAAACCACCCTTCCCCAACTAAACAGACCCAACCAACTTACGGGTTCTATCACTCCCACCCCCTAACCCCCCCTGCTCCCCAAGGCTGGGGACATATCCCCAAATCCGGGGGCCCCCACACACTTTCCCAACTATTGCATTTCAAACGGGGAAACCCGGGACCCATTTTCTCAAACTCTTTTTAACCCTGCAAACTTAAAAACCAATCCCTTGTGCCCTCCTTCTCCTTTTTCCCGTCTCCCCGGGAAATCAAAAAGGGAGATTTTTAAAACCTCCCCATCGACCCCCCCTTTCCCACCCGCTGCCACAAAACCCTCTCCCCCCTCCTCTTCCTTTGGCCTCCCCCCAAATTTGGACCCGGAGCCACCAAAAAAAAGGCCCAACACTCGGACCCGCCCTCCTAAACCCGCCTCTGTCCCCTATTTTACTTCCAACTCTCCACACCCTAAAATCTGACCACAACCGGCTTCCCTTTCTCCACCATCTCAACCCCACCTCTCCTCCTGTCTCACACCAAGTACACCCCCGGGCGGGAAAACCCTTTAAAAAAACCCTTAACCCCCCGACTTTTCTCGGGACTCCTTGTATCTCTCCCCATACCCCGGGTTAGATGACCCCCCAAACACAGCCACCTCTTTCTACAACCACACAATCACCCCACTCTTGGGACGGGGGTTTCCCCTTCCTCCACACACAACAGAACCCACAAAACAAACAGACAACCCTAGCCCACAACTCTACCAAACGGGCTGAGGCTTGTTTCCCAAAATTCCCAAAGGGCCACTGGAAAAAAACCCGCTTAACCCCCCGGGACTTAAACCTGGGTACAAACTATCACTACAAAACATTTAAGGGTCTGCACGGCCCAGCCAAAAAAATTTTAATTTTCTCCAAACTGCCCTTTCCCCGGCCCCTTTTTCCCACAACCCCCAATGGGAGCCCCTAAAAAAAACCCAACGCCGCTTCTCCCTTCCACCAGCACCTCCTCCCCCAAACCCTCCTTTAAAAGCGGTTTATTTTTGGCCACCCACTTTCAAAAAAGGGCCCAAACCCTAAACGAGAAAGCACACTCCACTGTCCCCAACCACCCAAAAAACCCCTTTCCGGCACGGGTCCCCCACCGCCAGCCGTTTCTACCCCCCACATTTCCCCCCAATATTGCCCCCACCTTGCCCCTTCCCCCCAAACCCTTGCTTCCCCACGGTCCTCATGAAAAGCTCTCCTCCTACTCTCCAAACCCAAAACCCTACTACCTTTTAACCCCTTTGACCCAAACCTTTGGCCCCATCCCCCCTTTTCACCCCCGACCCAGCCCTTTTAAACTCCCGGGCTCGCACCCATCCTTAAAACCAACAAAACCCGGCTTTGGCCCCTTTCACCTTTTTAAGGGCCATGCCACCATCACCCCCAAATTTTTGAAGAAACCTTCTTTTTTGACCGCCCCCTTTCTCGGGCCCAACAAACGCCCCCCACTCACTTTTTTCCCAAATTTTGTTTTTCGAAATTTCCGGGAACAACAATTTCTATCTTCAACGGTCCCCCCCCCCTTCCAATTCCCTCCAACTCTTCTTCTTGCCCCCCTCCAACGGTTTCCGATCCCATCACTTTTACAGAAACCTTTCCTAACCAAATCACAAAGACCAAATTTAAACCCGGGCAAAACCTCACTTCACTACTCTATCCTTCTCCCTTAAAACCTGTCCCTCCTTTTAACACTTTTTCGACCACTCACTCCTCAAAAAAAACCCCTTCTCCTCCCCAGCATCACGGACTCACCCTTTTTTTGGAACTCCTCATACCCTCACGGATGGGGACATTCAGTGTCTCTCACTCTGGGCACCACCCCTCCCCACCCTCTCGGGGTTGGTGTCCCCCGGGGTTCACCCCGGCCCACAACTCTTTTTTCTACCCAACACTTTTGGTCTGGGTCACCCTAAATACATAAACGGGGCTTCCAGTACCACCTGTATCTAAAAAACCCCCCAACCTACATCTCCGGTCCTTTATTACCCTTCTCTACTCCCCCGGGATCCCAACGGGCCCTATCATCCTTTACCCTTTCCCTTCTTCTCCCCCGGGTCTTCTAAAAACTTAATGTAAAAAAAAACTGAATTCATTTTCCTTCCCCCGTCCCACCCATCCCTCCACCAAATGTCCCCCCTATTCATATCAAGGGGTCCCTACACTCTCCCCGGGTCCCGGGCAAAGTCCGCGGCCTTTGGGATAACATTTTCAACCGCTTTGCCCTTTCCAAACCCCAAATCCAAACCCTCACCTCAACCTCCCGCCGCCCCCTTTAAAAACATTTTCCCCTCATCCGCTCTTCCCCAAAACCCTGTCACTAACAAAAATGCGGTCCACCCCTTTTTTCATCTCCCGCCTCACTCCCGGCAACACCTTCTCTGGGGCCCAAAATCCCAGCTAGCACCCCTTTTGCCTCCCCCCAACCCCTTTTTCCCCAAACTCTGCTGCCCGTCTTATCCCCCTTTCCTCCTCGCTACTCCTCTGCCCCCCTCCCCTCTCCCAAATCCCTACACTGGCTTCCCTTTCCCCCGGCGCATTAATTTCAATTTTACTGCCCCTGACCTACAAGGGCTCTCCATAACCTTTCCCCACCATACATCTCTGCTCTAAATCTCCAGATACTCACCCTCACGCAACCCCGCTCCTCTCAGGACCTTTTTTCTTCCCCCTTCACCTCTTGCCCACCTCCTCACACAACCGGCTCCAAGTTTTTCCCCCGTGCCCCCCTCCATACTCGGGAACTTGCTCCCCCAAACACCTCAACTTTTTCCCCAATTTTCCCCCCCAGTTCAAAAGAAAACTAAAACCCACCTTTTCAGGTTTGCCTATAACCTAAAAAATAACCCACTGTCACCACCCCCACAAAAAAAATTTCGGGCCCCTACCTTCGCCCTTTTTTTCCCCCTTCCCTTTGTAGTTTGTAAGCCTTTCCCGGGCGGGGCTCCCCTCTCCCTCGTACCTTTTTGGTTATCAAGATTGCCCCACTACTGAAAATGTTTGACTTATGTTATGTATTTTAACCCCCCCGAAGGGTAACAGCACCAAGGAAAATTTAAAGGCGCTATAAAAAAAATAATAATAATAATACAGACCCTTTGTGTCCACGGTGTCTACCACTATATGGCCCACGTAAAGGGGGTTTAAAATAGTCTGCAGACCGTTACACTGGCCCCCTACCATTTATATTCCACTGTATCGTGGTTTTTATACACCCTGCAGACCCTTTTTGTACACTAATATATACCACTTTTTGGTCACTATATGGGGGTACAATTTGGCTTTGGTACTGTTCAAAATTAGTGTAGGGTTTTTAACAGTTCACTATGGGGTTTGAAATTTTGTGGTCAGGGTTCGGGGCGGTTTTAAACGGGTCCATATGAAATAGGGGTTTATTTTTAAAAAGGGTTTTTTTGGGTATATAGTTTTTAAATTTGGTAGCAGAAATGAGGGGTGATAGTGGGTTAGGTTTTTGCCCCTTTTTATTATCTACATTTAATTTTTAACAGCAGGGTCCCTGGGAACATGTCGGGGGTCAGGGAGGGACGAGGGGGTGGGGTGGTGGGGGGCCCCCCAACCCAAAATTTTTTTGCTTTGGGCCCTGGCTTCTCTAGTTACGCCCGTTTGGCTGCTTTCATTTTTTTTTAAAATACGGGACAACAAATTTTTTCCATTTTTTTTTAAATTTCTTTCTAGTGAAAACTTTTCCCGGAACATCATAAACATATTTGAGAAGTTTTTTTTTATTTAGTATAAAAAATTTCAGAGATTCTGTCAGGACTGCGCTAAATGGCCCTTTTAGGATTTAAAATTTTGGGCCCCAACCCCCAGCCAGGGTTTTTGAATTTGGGGCTTAATGGGGTAAGCACTTGATCCAAATTTCCCGCTGGGGGAGGTTTTTAAAAACCAATTTTCCCGGGTTTCCTGGCCCCGCTGGTGATTGCTTTTTTTGTGTTTTTTAGCTGCCCGTTTTTTGGGTGTGCTGTGGGCATTTTTTTCTGGTTCTTTTGGATTTTTTTGGCTTTTCTTTCTTTGGGAAATTCCCCCCAAAAACTTGTCCCCTTGGTACTGCGCATACTTCCGGGTTTTAAAACCCCAAAAACCCTCTGACTACTCTCTATCTGTTGTCTTTTTTGCGTCCCCTTTTTCCCATTTATCTTCCCCTTTAACTTCTGTTTTTCAACCCGTTTTTAAGTTTTAAATTTTAGGGGAAAAGGGTTTTGAGGCAGGGTCGTCCTTCTCGGGTGGGGGGCTTTTGCCTAGGGAGGGAAAGCCGGGGGGGAGAGTAGGAAAGGGCCCTTACAGAAACATTTCATGACAATGTAATTAGAACAGGGAATTTTAAAAAACCAAAAAATTGGGTGAAAAAAAGGGCAAAGGTGGGCCCCGATCCCTTTTAAATTTTTCATTTCATACAAACCGACTCAAAATTAATGCTTTTTTCTCCCTTTGTACTTTTGGGATTTTTTAAAAAAACGCTTGCAATGGGGCGTTCAAAAAAGCAAAAGAAAAAATTTTCCCAAAAGTTTATCCCCGGGCCACTTCTAACATTTATTAATCTTAAAGAGAACAATATTTCCTAATTCCCGGTTTTTTCAAAGGGAAAACAAAATGTACATTGAAAAAAGGTTGGGGGAGTTGGGATAAATCAGCATCGGAAAACCCTTATGGGACACTAACCTTTAAAAGTTCATTTTAGCAAAGGGTTTAAAACCCAAACGGGATATCAAGGCTTTTTTATTTATTTAAAAGTTAGAACACAACAAAAACCATTGAAAAGAACTGAAAAATTTTAGATAACTTTTTGTCCGTGTATTTAGGGGGCTTTTAAAAAGTTTTTAAATTTTTTCTTTGCAAAACTTTTTCCCTGCCCTTTCTATTTATAAAGCGGGGATTCACCCAAACACATAAAAATTTTAAATGGCCACTCCTTTTGGGGAAAGTGCCGGTATGATGGTATTGTACATTAGGGCGCGTCCCCCCCTGCACAGGGCAAAAAAGCCCTCCCGGGTTTTCCGGCCCCGGGATTTGGGCCTGTTTTTTCGGGGCCTTCCCCACGGCCCGCGGGGGGGGGAAGGGGTTTTTTTCTGCAATGAGCGGAAAAAAGCCTTTCCCCCCCCACATGACATGCACAATTTTCCTTTCCCGGGAAAACCCGGGGGAAAAATTGTGCATGTTCAATGAATTTCGGCCGGACCGCGGGGGGGAAAAAAACCCCCCCACGAAAAACCGGCCATTTGGGGACTGCTGCACGGGTTTTTTCCCTAAGCACCAAATGTCCCCCGGGGTTTTCCCGGGGCGGGTTTTTTTTAGGGGGATCTTAAAAACCCAAACCGGGCTGAAAAACCCCGGGCCCAAAAACCCCTTCCGGGGGGCATGCCCTTACGAAATAAATGTTCCAAACTTTTTTGGGGAACTGCGTAAAGGCTTTTTTCTTTTTCCCTGGTCAGTGGGGTTGCAGAAAAGCCCGGAAAACCTTGGCCCAAAATTTAAATAATGTTTTTCCCCGATAGGGGCCCTATCCTATAACAAATGGCAAATCCTGGAAATCTTCCCGACAAAAAATGGAGAAAGGGGGGGGGGGGGGAAAAAGGGAAATTCCCGAGAACGAAATGTTTTTTTTTAAGCCCGGGGAGAAGTAAAAAATATCAAAAAAATTTAAAAAAAAAAACCATTTGTTTAAAAAAACCAGTTAAGGAAATTTTTTTTTAAACATTTCTGTAATATTACACTGCAACTTGTTGCAGATTTTAAGTCAGTAAAACAATTTACAAAAACCCCCCAAACCTTATTTCCCGGGAAAATATGTAAAATCGCCTTTAGGTCAATTTTTTTTTGTGGATTTGTTCAGATTTTTTACACAAAATAATTTATTAAATCCATCCAAATTGTTGCTACGTACATTCTGCTATTTCTTAGGGAAATTCTTGTAGAAAATCTACGGCTTTTCCGATTAATAGGATGTACGTTTAAAATAGCTTTGCTTCTCTTTTTGACTTGTATTAATTTTTATATGACTACAACAGAAACCCAACCGGAAAGCAGTAGAAAAATAAGCACTTAAACGAAAGTTTACGCAATCTTATCAAAAATTGTTGTTTTTGGATGGAAAAAAATTTTCCTTTTTAAATTGCTAGTCAGTAAGGTTGCATTTACTGGAAACATGCTGTTTAACTTTTTACCCGAAAATTTATCCTATATTATCCTATTTTATACCCTTAGGAAAATAAATAAAGAGCTATGTTTAGGAGCCTAGAGCCTCGGTTCAAACCCTAGATATATGAAGTCAATCATTTTTTGGGGGTACTTTTATAATTTATTTTTTAGTATTTGGGTTTAAAATATTGATTTGTATCTTTAAATTTAAACTGTGAAAAGGGGGAAAACCCAAAAAGCCAAAATATTTCATGTGAAATAGTGTGGGAGAGAAAAAGAAAACAAATCAAAAAAAGGTGAATTATTTGCTTGGTGACTGGGACTCTTTTCTATTGTGGACTCTAACCCTTTGGATTTGGGGTTTAAGGCATCCCTAACAGAAAAAATAAGGAGTAACACCCCCAATGTAGAGCTTTTTAATGTTTGTTATTATCAGCCTATATTAAATATTTTTAAGGATGAAAAAAAAAAATACAAAATGCCTCCAGTTTAATCTGAAAATCCTATGTCCCCAAAGCAGACAAAAAAAAACCTGTGGGGAGAAGTCAATATTTTTTTTGGGGACTATTCCAACTCAAATCTGTATATCAAATAAATCCCGAATCAAAAACCTTTTTCCGGAAATCTAGTCCATATAACATAAATTGCACTCTAAACTGCCCAAGGTCCCTCTTGAAACTCTATTGAAGTGATTCACATGACATTTTGTTTCAGAGAGTTTCAAGGTCTCACTATTGTCCATGACCGGGTTGTGCTCCTATTTCAATGATTTAGACAAAGATGGCCTTGACATGTCATTTATCAGCATGAATGCCTTTTGGATCAGGCCCCAACTTATCGAGAACTTGTCTGGAATTGCTGAGAATTGAAGGCTACCATTGAGGCGTAGCATCTATATTTGATGTTTGCTGTCATTCGTTGTTACTGTTTATCAGTCGTAGGAAGCTAGTCAAAGTCAGCATTTTGAGATGGTACATTGATGGATGTGATATGTTTTCAGGTGCGGAGTTAATAGTGCATGTAAAATGCAATGTACAAAGTTAGACCGCTAATGTGGAGAGAAAGTAAAAATTAGGAGATAGATTAATTTTTTAACATGAAATATAAAATTTTATGCAATCGATAGACTATTAGCACTGAAAAGTCACTGCATGATTTAGTGATTGAGTGATATACAAGCGTCCCCAAAATTACATTCATGTAGATGTAAGCAATTTGTGAATTTCGGAAAGCACGTGGTCATATGTTGTGAATCACATTTTTCATATGTATAGGCCAAATGTGCATCTACAGAACTCTCTATAGAGAGAGGCGAGCAGTAAGAAGTTCAATATTCGATAAGCATCTTCAAACTTATAGTGTGTTCGTATCGAGTTTCTGATTTAACACCGCTTAATGGACCAGTCGTTTTTATTTGGTGACACGTTAGTTTTTCCCTCCTCGCCTTCTGAAGCCATAATCTTTTTATTTTTCCACCTACAAAGACAATTGTGAGGTCTTTTTTTATTTAGCGGTGACAAGATGTACTTTCTAATGGTTTTATTCACGTATACTCTATAGAATATACTGGGAAATCTGGCAAAAGAAAAACCAAGGTGGGGCAAATGTTGAAAAAAAATGTATTTTCGTCATGTATGCTAGGGTTTTTTGCTTTTACGGGCGATCAATCATTCGTAGAATATAATGTGTTTATCTGTATACTACAGGTTGTTACCAACCGCAATACCGAAACATGGTAGGTTTCCATTAATTTTTTTGGTACCGCGTAAAAAAACTTCGCAGAACATTTTCCTAGCTTTTTGAAATTTGCGTAGCCACGGCGCCATTTTGTGCGAACCAATAACTTTTGTGTACTTAACACCTACGGGACGGTCAGTAGGGGCATTTTTTGCTGCTGAAGTGTACTTATTATCGGCTAGCAGTTTGGTAATGCAAAATGCAACATTTTTGATCATTTATATTCAATTTTTTGAGTAAGTGAAAATGACCAAAAAAACGCAATTTTTGGCGTTTTGGAAGATTATTTTTCATATACGGAGTTCAGCTTATGGGATAAATGATTTAATTAGTAATATTGGAACGGACATGTTCGACACGGGCGGATACCAGAATAAGTTTAACTTTTTTATTATTTTTAATGATTTAATTGTAAAATGGGAAAAGGAGTGATTTGAACTTTTTAGGGCGACATGTATGATCGGCGCATTACAGTCGGTACTCAGGGATGCGTGTTAGGCGGCAGCTTCGCCACTTGTCAGCTGCGCACCCAGCATGAAGGGGCGGGCAATGGCCGCGATGAGGGCTGCTGGGTAGGGCGTTCCGTGGGCAGGTTCGGCAATGAAGCGAGTGCGCAGTGCAGCGCTCGGGGGTGGAGGCAGCTCCGAACAAGCAGAAACCTGTTTTTTATTGGGTCTAAATTCTGGCCGGCAGAGGGCGAAGTGAAGCAAGAACGGAACATGCGAGGAAACATAGAGAGATCGCTACACAAATCTCGGTGCACTCTGCCTCTCCGTGCAACAGGTAGTAATGAAATCTAGAAAAAATCGCCTTTATAAAGGGCAGAAAGACAGTAGGTCAGAAAATGAAGCTGAACGTAAAAAATAAACATCCATATACAAAAAAAATCACTTTGCCAAAACTCTAAACGGTCGCAATATCAAGTAATTAATGATATTGTAAATTGCCGGGAAATACAGTTAATTACGAAATTCTTAACCTATTCACATTGGTCGGCATAAACCGGGCCAATCATAATAGGAGCGACAGTGAACCATTGAAAACCTATGGGGAAGGACTTGACCAAGTCAGAAACAGATGGCGGGACAGGTCAAAATACAGTTAAAAATGCTGAAAAGGAGCTGAAAGGTTAAGCTACCCGGGGACTTTGGCCTAGCGGTCGGGCCAATCAGAATAGGAGCGACAGTAACCCATTAAAACCTAAGGAGAACCTATTGACCAATTTCAAATAGGAGCGACAAAGACCCCAATTTCCTAGACTATGGAGAAGTATTAGACAAGATCAGACCAATCAAGTAAACCACGCGTGAAAATTCAAAACAGTAAAAAAGTACAGAAAAAGAGCTGATTGCTGAGCTAGCGTGGCCTTGGCTATCCCAGCCAGATGCAGGAGCGCAGCTACTTCTCCCATTATAGTCAATGGCGAGATGGGCGCTCTGAAATCTCGGCGCTCCGCGCAGTGCGCGGGCGATGAATTATGGTAAAAAAAGGAATTATTTTTTATTAAATGTAAAGACAATATCAATAAAAAGCCGAACCCTGTCCTTTACAAAAAATGCATGAAAACCCAACTTGAAGTCGCGTTTGTCGCCGCGACCGGTTCGCTACATAGGGAATTGCACATAGAGAGAATTGCCGGGAAATACAGTACCGTATATACTCGAGGTATAAAGCCGACCCGAGTATAGCCGAGAGCACCCTACTTTTGAGCCACAAAAACCGGGAAAGCTTATTACTCGAGTATAAGCCTAGGGTGGAAAACGCAGCAGCTATGGTAAATTTAAAAATTAAAAATAGATATCAATAAAATTACAGTAGGTCAGTTTATATGTCCCCATAGGCAGTATAGTCTGGGTATAGGGCAGTTTAATGTCCAGAGCCGCATAGGCAAGTATAGGGCTGGTATAAGGCATTTTTAATGTCCCCTGCATAGGCAGATATTGCTGGGTATAGACAGTTTAATGTCCTCCATAGGCAGGATAATAGGCAGGTATAGGGGTGCAATATAGGCAGGTAATATGGAAGCAATATGTCCCCATAGTCAGGCTATATGTCATGTAATTTTGGCCCCATAGGCAGAGTTTTAGCAGGTACAAGTTCCCTAGGGTAGGTTATGCAGGTACAGTCCCCCTAGGCAGGATATAAGGCAGGTACAGTCCCCCCCCTTACATCTAGGCAGATATAGGCAGGTACAGTACCCCGCTAGGGTAGTAACAGGCAGGTACATGTCCCCCTGAGGTAGGTGTATAGGCAGGTACAGTCCCCCTAGGTAGTGTATAGGTCAGATACAGTCCCCCTAGTAGGTTATAGGCGGGTACAGCCCCCCTGGGCAGGTAATGCCAGGTACAGCCCCCCCTAGGAATATAGGGGGGTACGTCCCCCTTTTGGCAGATAAGGCGGGTACAGTCCCCCCTAGCAGAAAGCGGTCGTCCCCCTAGGCGATATGGGGCGGTAAGTCCCCCTAGGCAGGCAAAGGCGCTTTTTAAAAGGGTGCAATGGGAAAGGGATCGGGGACGTGCCCGGGCCAGCGCAGCGCCCGGAACTTGCGCCACTCAGCCTTAAAGTTATAGCACTCCCTAGGAGCCGATATAACTGAAGCGTCCCTGTCGGGCACGGGCCTCGCACCCCCGGGCGCCCAGTGACTCAGTATAACCGAGGGGGGTTTTTTTCAGCCCATTTTTTGGGCTGAAAAACTCGGCTTATACTCGAGTATATACGGTAATTCAAATTGTTTAAGCTATTCTCATTGGTCGGCATAAACCAGCCAATCAGAATAGGAGCAACAATGTCCCATTATAACCATGGAGGAAATTGACCAATCAAATAGGAGCCAATGTCCCATTTTAAACCCATAAGAAAAAAATTACAATCATATTCAAATGCGGGACAGTCAAAAAAACAGTAAAAATGCGGGAAATGATGATTGGCCCGAAGGGGCGGGGGCTCGTCCAGGCTTACCCAATCAGGCGGGGAGCACTTTCTCAAGAATTCTAGGGGGAAAAAGGGAAAATTTCTGAGCGTGCTCTGTGTTTGGGCTAATTTTAAAAAGGGGCCCGCCGATATTTGGACCAATGGGAGAGCGAAGCGACGCTCCTATGGGTTTTTCTAATGAAATTTCTGAAATAAAAAATGACAGGGCCGAAATAAAATTTAAAAACCCCTTTACAGAAGTGGCCCCGATGGGATAAAAATTTGAATGAAAAAAGGGGGGTAACGAAAAAAAAAATTAAATCAAAAAAAATCATTTTTTAATTTTTTATTTCTTTGGGAAACCCCCATACTTTGATCCTTTGGCTAACGAAAAATAAAGAAAAAAAACAGGTTTTTATTGTTTTTAATTTTTTTTTCTTTTCCCCCCAATTTTATTATTCTTTTTAAATATACACCCCGGACAACTTCTGTAGTTTTAATAATTTGATTTGGGCCCATAGAAACCCAAATCAGAGCTCTGCAACCATTTCAGAGCCCAAAATAAACCCAATCGGGCGCCCCTTTTAAATTTTTTCCCCAGAGTACTACAAAAGTAAAAGGGGGGGTGCTCATGTTTGGTTGCAATGGCTCTGTTTGGTTTCCCAAAGGGGCTCTTTGGGTTTTGTTTATGGGGCAGAAAGTAAATTTTTGGGGCCCCAAAAACCATTTTTCATAAATGTGGCCCCAAATTTTGATTTGATTTTTTCTTTTTTTTTTGTTTCTCTTTTGTTCATTCACTTTCCCAAAAGGGTATAAAAAACGGTCTAGCACTGAGCCCTGCCCTTTGTTCCCCTTTGGAAACCCAATTTAAAAGTCAAGAAACCAATGAAGCTCATTTTTCATTTTTCTAAGCACTATATAAAATGAAAGCTATTTTCTGATTGGTTTTAGGGGCGAAAAGGGAATCGTACTGCTAGACAGTTTTTATAGAAAGGGCCAATTTTCTCTAAAAACTTTTAAGTGTTTACGATAAAAACAATGCCTTTTAAGACTTGTGTTGCTTTCCCACAAGGAGGGCCCCTTTGGGCGAGTGTATTTTTCGGGGGGCGGGCCCGTAGTCTGCGCTCGATGTAGAGCAAAGGGGCACTCCAAAAATTTGGCGCGTTATAAAGCCAAACCCACGGGTTTTTTTGTAATTTCCCTGAGAACGGGGGGGGTACTAGGGTTGTTTTGGCCACACCCGTATGATTCTAAAATTTATGATTTTAGTTTTTGGGAAAACTAGGCGGGATTACTATTGAAAAAGGTAAGCCAATTTTTTTAAAAAATGGGGTTTTCCTTTTAGCCAGAAGGGGTTGCTTTTTAATTTGGAAAAAAGGGTAATACATGACCCTCAGTAAACGGGTCATAGACCACGCATTCTATTCTACTAATGCGTGCAATAAAATTGGAGCTTTGCACCAAAAATCATACATACCTATGTCTTTAACAAAAATATGTTACAATTATATCACTATATGATATCTAGTTTCTGTGTTCTATTTAATTAATACTGATTTGTTGCAGCATCACTTTCACACACATCCATGAGCGTATTGTACAGAGTATAGAAGCAAGCGGCATGAGCAATGACTTTATTGCATACTTCATTTATACATGTATGGTAATTTTGCATATTTATAATCTGTACATTTTAAAAAATTTATCTGCCAAAATATGAAATTTAAAACCCTTAATCCTTTTTTTTTTTTTTTTTTAGAAAATCCAGTGCTTGCAGAAAGAAACGGTGAGAATTTCCATTTTAAAATGAAGCAGAGATTTATTGAAGGTTATTAGCTCTGATTTTAAAATTTGAACTAAAAGAGCCCGAAAAAAAGTTTTAAAATTTTATCAGCAAAAAAAAAATTTTAAAATAAGGGGGAAAACCCGCATTTAAAAATGGTTCCAATGGTTTTCATTAAAGCAGGAAAAATTAGAAAAAACCCAAAAATTTTCAAAAAAAAAGATTAAACCCCCACCTCCCAAAATGAAACCAAACATGGGGGGCAGAGAATAATGTAGTATTGGGTGATTTTTTTTTTTTAAAATAAAATATTTGGGGGGAATCAACTTTTTATAGCTTTGCTCTGGGTCGTAACCCGAAAGGTAGGAGATTGTGCTCTGCTGCAGCTACATGAACCATAGGAAACTGGTGTCACCACATGACTCAGTGAATTGTATGAGAGAGTGTTGTGGGCATGCTCGGTGCCCTGTGCTGGGAGAGGGAAGAGTGTGAGCTGTGAGCACAAACATTTGTTAGGGGTTAATTGTGTGTCATCTGCCTACAGCTTATTATAATAGAATTCCACACTCCTTGATAGTAGATCAATGTTAGGACCATAAGTAGAGATGGCCGAACTGATTCTGAAACGAGTGGAATGTTCGTCTTTTTTCTAGAATTTCAGGAAAACTTCGGTTCGTGGACGAGAAGTCGATAAGTGTGTGGGGGGACTTCGGGGAAGTTTGCTTTGATTGATAAAATGGCTGCAACGAAACATGGCGTTACAAGTGGGGCAAAGCGCTCTGGGAGATGGAAGAAGGGCATAGCCTGCATATGGACACGTGCCGCAGATGAAGCCAATCAGAGACCGTGCGGGATTCTTGGTGACGTCAGCCGCCATATATAAGAGTAGATGTCCAGGGGCGCAGGGAGTGCTGTGAGCTGTCATACATGCTCTCACTGTAACTGATTAGGGAAGGTGCTGCCCACAACTGCTGTTGTAATAGCTCTTACTGAAGAACTGATTTTTATACAGCGATTTTCTGGGATGGGAAGTGTCGGAAGTGTCTCACTTGTCTCAGAGACTGCTTCTTCTGTAAACAAGTGTCCTACAGTATACATTTTAATGCTATCTGCTCACAGCAAATGAATATCCATGGGGGGATCTAAACCTGTGTTAGTCTGGGTATCTTTAAAGAACAGCGTTTTTACAATACATATATACGTGCACGCTTCTTTTGCTGCTCAATTCTTGTTGATCGCAATTTACATCCGCCAGGGGGTTAATTAAGACGTTGTGCTGCTGGTTGTGGTGATAAAAGAAAAATCCGTCCTTTTTCGACCGCCAAAAAAGAGACAGTTTTCCTGTAGATACATTCACGTAGCGAAGGGAGTAATTTACAATTTTGTTCTCTTGTTGGTTGTAGCGTAGATAAAACACGACTCATTTGTATACACTGCGTACAAAGCTGGTAGTTTGTGGTTGCTCAATTGTTTGGTTGCAATTTCATCCAGGGGATAATTATGCGTTGTTGTCTTCTGTGGTGACAAAATAAACCGTCTTTTTCAGTCGTGCAAGAGTATACATTTTTTCCTTGTAGCCTATTTCACGGCGAAGGTTTGTAAGTAAAATTTTTGTTCTGTTGTGATGTAGCGTAAAAAACAAGCCATTGTAACAAAGATCTACAAAGCTTAGTCTAGATTGTGGTTGCTCAATCGGTTTGGCGCAATTTACATCAGGGGTTAATTAAGCGTTAGTTGTTTTCTGCTGTGTTTTTGGTGACTAAAATAAACCGTTTCATTGCCCGCCAAAAAATAAATTTTTCTGTAGCCTAATTCACAAGCGAGGTTAATTACAATGTCTTCTATTGTTGTGTAGCGTAAAAAACATCGCAATTGACACGCTACAAAGTAGTAGTTTGAGGTTGCCACAATGTGGCGCAATTTACATCTAGAGGTTAATTAAGCGTTGTTTTTCTGCTGCTGGTGTGACTAAATCTAAACCGTTCTTTCACCGCCAAATATTAAATTTTTCCTGTATGTCCTAATGTCACAAGGCCGAAGGTTAATTACAATTTTTTCTCTTGTTGTGTAGCGTGTAAAAAAACACGCCATTGTAAACACGCTAAACAAAACTAGTAGTTTTGTGCTGTCGGATTGCTCAATTTGTTTGGCCGCCAATTTACATCCAGGGGTTAATTGTAAGCGCTTGTTTTTCTGCTTGGGGTGACTAAAATAGACCGTTCTCTTCACCGCCAAAAAATGAATTTTTCTGTAGCCTAATTCACAACGCGAAGGTAGTTACAATTTTTTCTTTGTTTGTAGAGTAAAAACCACGCCATTGTAACACGCTACAAAGCTAAGTGTTTTGCGCGGTTGCTCCAATTGTTTGGTGCAATTTACATTCAGGGTTAATTAAGCGCTTGTTTTTCTGCTTGTGTGTGACAAATGCTCTCTCTACAGGCCGTTTAACGCTCCAAAAAATACTATTTTTCCTACTGTTGGCCTATAATACATAGACGAAGTGTTAATTACAATTTTTTCTATTGTGTGTAGCGTAAAAATGTCCAACGCCATTGTTAAACACGCTACAAAGCTGTAGTTTGTGGTTGTTCAATGTTTGGCGCAAATTTACATCCGGGGTTAATTAAGCGTTGTTTTTTGTGTGGGTGACTAAAATAAACCGTCTTTTTCACCACAACAAAGTTACGATTTTTCCTGTAGCATTTATTCACAACGCGAAGGTTAATCGTACCAATTTTTTCTCTTTTGTGTAGCGTAGAAGAACACGCATATGTAAGACACGCTACAAAGCTCGTCGAGTTTTTGGTTGCTCAATTCTTCGCGTAGCGCAATTTACATCCAGGGAGTTAATTAACGACGCGCGCGCTTCTGCTGTTGTATCTCAGTAAATGAAAATTTGTTTCTTCACCCTCAAAAAGAAGAAATTCTGTAGCATAATTCATATAGAAGGTTAATTAGCCTGCTTTTGTGCTTCGCGCATATTCAGTAAAATACACAGAGTTTTTAAATGGCACATACATAGTCAAATTTTTCCTGCCCATTTGTGGCGGCCAATTATATCGACCAAGTTTAACCAAGCTTCTTAGTGGGCTATCATTTGGAGTCAAAAACAGGGTGTGTATTTAATCATTAATACAGATATCTTCATCAAACAGTGTCTTGTACATTCGCTAGAAACAAACAGTATGTCTAGACAGGAGATGCAGACTGCGCTCACCTGCGAGTGGCCTCGCTAGAGGCACAAACATTCCTAGGCCCAGTCGATCAGCTGACAGCAAGGGGACGTCGCAGCAGGGGTCAACTCTGTGAGGGCCACACTTTCATACGCGGTCATCTAGCGGCCGTGTGCTGACTAGCAACCAATGGTCTTGATTGGTAGACTAGGTCACTCCAAATTCATCCAAGAAGACGATCTGACAAACCCCAGCCAGAGAGGTCTGGTGGAAACGTCAGATCACAACCATTAGTGCATGCCCGGGCGCGGTACGTCCAGCAGCCCTGCACCGTCCTCAACCCGCCTTCTGTCCCATGCGCAGTTCCGCTCTTCGGTGATACGATTTGATTCTCTTTTTCCCTTATTTTGGGCGTTCCCAGGCCAGAGATCTAATATTGTGGTTCTGGGTCTCAGCTTATGGCATATATAGCGAGGATGAACAATGTTTGTGGAGGGCAGTCAGCAGAGTACTTGGCAGCGAAGAAGATGGGTAGGGGCCATTATCCCGTCTGCTTCTTGCAGTAGGCGGCAATGTATAGATGTTGAGAGTGACAACTGGAAGGGAGGTATGTTGTGAGGGGTCAGCCTCTGAGTACCAAAACTGGTGATTGTTGACAGCAGTGAACGATGAAACAGCAAATAGATGATGATTAGCCAACCGCACTTGGGTAGAGGGTGAGGCCAAGGTCTTCATCATCACGGTCAGGAGAATTCGGCATCAGCTTTTGCGGCTGGCAGCGGCGCAGCCAGCAAGTGGTTGTTGGCCGTTGAGTCCAGCTTGGTAGCAGCAGTGTGAGGTCGGGAGGGCAAGCAGCCACGGGGTAAAAAACCCGCTTCGCCAGGTCCAAGAAGAGTAGCGGCACAGGGGTCTCAGTGCGAAAGGCGATAGCGTGCAGCGGCAGGTAGTTGTCACTTCAGTGCGGAGCGTTGGCAGGTAAAATCGAGATACTCGGCGACGGATTGTGGCAGTTTCTTTGCTAAGGACCTGGAGGAGCCCGAAGTATGGGTTTATGTAGAATCTGTGGGCAGAGAAGTGACAAGCGTTGGCCAGGGAGCTAACGTTGGCACCACGCCCTGCGTCAAACACATGCCGCGTCACCATACCGGTGGCTTGGGAGAAACGTGGCTCAGATGTGGTGTCCATCTCGCACAGCCGCAGCAGTGCAGCGGGCCAGTGGCACGCATGCCGTTGCAGCAGTCAAAGGCTCGCACCACCTCTGCAAAGGTGAGTGTTTTCTCTTTGAATCATTCATCCCGTCTCAGGTGCTCCTGCTCCTCGCTACAGCATTGGCGCCAGCAGTCGTTCAGCGATGGACGATTGCGATTCAAAGATGATATAAACAGTATGCATCCAATCATCTAAACTTTACAGCTGTGCAGCAGTGACCGAGTCCTGTCCAAGTTGTTGGTACTGCAGTCCCTCCCTTGTCAATGGTGAGGACTCTGCACCGTTCAGAGAAACTAATGGCTTTTGCCGAGCCGAGATGGAGAGTTCGAAGACGTAATTTCTTTCCAAAAGGCCCAGTACCAGCACTTCTAAATATGTAGAACAGAAGGTGGGCCAGTCCTTGAGCTTATCGGTTTTGTTCCGGGTGCACGGCAGCGCGGACGTCTGGAGCTGTAACTACGGTCAGGCCAGTACATGACCTTTACGGCCCACTGGGTGAATGTGCTTCCTGCCCAGGCACACCAACAACTTGGACAGGAGACACCGCTTTCTCCTCCACGTTGTCAAACTGCGGCTCCTGCGCCAATGTCCGCCTCTTCCTCCTCCTCCACCACCACCATCTCAGCCTCCACAAGTACTGCTCCATCATACCACATGTGTAGGGCACAGTGGTGTCACGCAGTTCTACACCTGGCTTGCCTCGGCGAACGAAGTCACACAGGGGAGGAACTGCTCCGCGTCATGCAGCAAGAAATCGATGTGTGGGTTTCTCCGCGCCAACTGCAAATCGGAACCATGGTGACGGACAATGGGAGTAACAGGGTGTCCACGCTGCACCGAGGGGGGATGGTCCATGCGCCCTGCAAGGCGCCCGGGGTCAATCTGGTTGTGAAAAGGTTCATGAAGTCTTCCACCGATCTTCAAAAGATTCTGAAAATGGGCAGGAAACTGTGCATGCACTTCATCCATTCCTACAAAGCCAGGAACACCCTTCTCGAGTTGCAGCGGCTGAACGGCCTCCCCCAACACACTCTGATATGCGATGTTTCCACCCGTTGGATTTCCAGTCTGCACATGTTTGACCGACTGTATGAACAGAGAAAGGCCATTAACGATTTTTTGATGATCCAGGGGGACAGGAGTACTCCCCTGTGTAACTTTGATGTCAGCCAGTGGCAGCTCATGCCACGTAAGCACCGTGGCAGTATACAGTGGAGATGGAGGCAGGGAGCCCCTCGGAGTCACTTGTGCAGATGGCCCGCAGCATGCTGATTTGCCTAGCTAGTGTCCAGCCGAATAGTCAGCATCCGGCAGAGGGATGACTTCTGGCTCTCCACCCTATTGGACCCTTGCTACCGGTCCAAAATGGAGCCTTTTTCCCAGCTATTGAGAGGGAGGAAAAACTCAAATACTATAGGGAAATCCTCCGTAGTCAGTTGACCGCTGCCTATGTGCGGCATCGTCCCTCCTCTGACAGGTCTGACCGGTGGGTTCTTCAGCGCTCACGTACTACTGCCGCGGCTGCTGGGGGGGAGGTGGAGGGGGGGGGGTAGGAGCAGTATCAGCTCCATCAGCAGCAACCTAAGTCAGGAGTCACTGATGAGCAGCTTCCTACACCCGCCTAGTGAGGAGGGCAGTTGCCAGCAGCAGCAGGACCTGGAGCAGACCCTGAACCAACAGGTGGTGGCCTACTTGGACAGCACTCTGCCACCCCAGTTAGGAGATCCGCTGGACTACTGGGCAGCCAAACTGGATGTGTGGCCACAACTTGCCGAGTTTGCAGTGGAGAAGCTGTCCTGCCGGGCCAGTAGTGTGGCATCAGAGCGGGTGTTCAGTGTGGCGGGGGCCATCGTTACCACAAGGAGAACCCGCTTGTCCACGGGAAATGTGGGACGACTGACCTTTGTCAAGATGAATCAGGTGTGGATCGGCCAGGATTTCCACACACCAATGCCTTAGGCGTCAGACTACATCAGCCATGACACCCACCCAAACTGTGAGAAATGAGTCTGGGTTCAAACTACCTGCCTCAGCCACTATTCTGATGCTGCCACAGCCTAAATGCCACACACTGCTGCCAGTTTCTCCATCTGCCACCCAACCATCTTTACCAGGGACTGGTATTGCCACCTACATCCACACTCTGTCATTGTCCCAGTGCCCGGACCTCATGCTGCTGCTGTGGCTGTTCCCCGTGACCTCCACACTGTGTCATTGTGCCACTCTCTGACCTCATGCTGTTGCTCCTCCCCACCGTCACCTCCCACTCTCTGTCATTGTGCCACTCTGTGGCCTACTCCAGTTTTTGCCATCTCCAGAAAGTCATTGTTCCACTGTCTGACCTCATGCTGCTGCCGTCGTCACCTCCACACTCTGTCATTGTGCCACTCTGTGGCCTACTCCTGTTTTTGCCACCTCCAGAATGTCATTGGGGCCACTGTCTGACCTCATGCTGCTGCTGTGGCCCTGCTTGCCCGTGACCTAGAAACTGTGTCATTGTGCCACTCTGGGGCCTATCCTGTTTTTTGCCACCTCCAGAATGTCATTGTGCCACTGTCTGACCTCATGCTGCTGCCGCCGTCACCTCCACTCTCTGTCATTGTGCCACTCTTTGGCCTACTCCTTTTTTTGCCACCTCCAGAATGTGATTGTGCCACTGTTTGACCTCATACTGCTGCCGCCGTCCCCTTTCCGCCTCTGTCATTGTGCCACTTCTGTGGCCTACTCCTGTTTTTGCCACCTCCAGAATGTCACTGTGCCCCTGTCTGACCTCAAGCGCTGCTGTGGCTGCTGCCGTGACCTAGACACTGTGTCATTGTGCCACTCTGTGGCCTATTCCTGTTTTTGCCACCTCCAGAATTCATTGTGCCCCTATCTGACCTCATGCTGCTGGCCGCCGGTCACCTCCACTCTCTATCATTGTGCCACCTGTGGCCTACTCCTGTTTTTGCCACTCAGAATGTTATGTGCCACTGTCCCTAAGCTTCTGTGGCTGCTGCCTGACTAGACACGTGTCATTGTCCACTCTGGGGCCTATTCCTGTTTTTGCCACCTCCAGAATATCATTGTGCCACTGTTGACCTCATCGATAGGGGTTGCCGCCGTCCCCTCCACCTCTTCACAAATTTTTCCCACCTGAGCTTCACTTGTTTTTTTCCAGCTTTCCCCTGCCATGACTTTATCGGGTGCATTCCTGCTTCATTTTTTGGTCGTTTTTGCCCTCTTAAGTCCCAGGAATTTTATAGTGAAGCGATTCTAAGAGCGGCGGCAGTCATGTGCGTGTCATACTAAGAACACAACATTGTATGGGAAGGGCCAAACCAAGCTCCCTCTGCATATTTAAGCATGGCACAACGTTCTACAGCACCCTGCAGGCTCTGTGCAGCCTAGAAATAGCTGTTTTTTAATGTGATTCGTCCCGAAGTAATTCGGAACAAAGTTATTTTTTGTCGGGAAATTCGGCGAAGTGAGCGAACCGAATTTTGAGAAATTCGCCCATCTCTAACCATAAGCGACAGTCTATAATAACTTTAACACATAGTTAAAACATTGTGTAAACAAGCTACATGGACAACACATTTTATGTTCAATATCTCACAAAAGTAAGTGCACCCCCAAATCTTTGTAAATATTGTATTATATATTTTCATGGGACAACACTGAAGTTATGACACTTGATACAATGTAAAGTAGTGGACACTGTAAATTTGGTGTGAGCTCAAAATAACTCAACACATAGCCATCAATGTGTAAATTTCTGGCAACAAAAGTGAGTACTCCCCTAAGCGAAAATTGTGCCTAAAGTGTCAATATTTTGTGTGGCCACGATTATTTTCCAGCACTGTCCTAACTCTCTTAGTCATGGAGTTCACTAGAGCTTCACAGGTTGCAGCCACTGGAATCCTCTTCCACTCCTCCATGACGACATCACTATGCTGGTGGATGTTAGAGATCTTGCGCTTCTCCACCTTCCGTTTGAGGATGTCCCACAGATGCTCAATGGGGTTTAGGTCTGGAAACATGCTTGCCCAATCCAGCACCTTTACCCTCAGTTTCTGCAGCAAGGCAGTGGTTGTCTTGGAGGTGTGTTTGTTACCATGTTGGAATACTGCCCTCAGTCTAGTTTCCATAGGGAGGGGATCCTGCACTGCTTCAGTATGTCACAGTACATGTTGGCATTCATGGTTCCCTCAATGAACTGTAGCTACCCACAGCTGGTAGCACTCATGCAGCCTCAAACCATGACACTCCCACCACCATGCTTGACTGTATGCAAGACACACACTTGTCTTTGTACTCCTCACCTGGCTTCTGCCACACACGCATGACAGCAACTGAACCAGATAAGTTTTTCTTGGTCTCATTAGACCACAGTAATGAAAATTGAAGGTTATGCACACCATAAGATTAATCTAGGGAGTGGGTGCTATACGTGGAAATATACGTATATAGTCAATTATAAACCATGGCACTTGTCCTTCTATCCCTAGGTATTTATTCCGTTTATTTTCCACATCCACCCCCTTTGTCTTTGTCCCTTTTAGGTTCTCCTTACAGGGCAGCCCTTCTTCTACCATCTTTTACATATTACAGGCGCTGCCGCGCCTATATTACTTCTCAAAGCTCCGGCGCGCCTCTTGTGCATCTGCGCATGCGCGGACCTTCTGCGCATGCGCGGTGCCTATTTCTGGACGCTCGCACGGCGAGCATTTGCCGGCAATCCCTCTTGCACCACGGACGTCTCGTCCATATGCTCCCGTTGCCTCAGGTACCCCCTTAGCTGCCTATTACTCTACAGCCCTTTGTTATATGTATTTTTATCCTTATGACTAACTCTATTCATTTACTCTCTTTAGCCATCATTCCACCACAGTGGATCTATCATTCTCTGTGGAGGCACTCTCCTATACCTGGGTATGTTATCTCCATGCCTCTCCTCTATATCTATATAGATATATAATATATTAATCATATGCTCGTTGTTTCCTTATAGTTTACACTGGATTTCATCCATTCTCTTTATACACCATAAGATTTTATCTCCCATATTGGGTAAGACATTACCTACTGATATCTGTATATCTATCTAACTGTGTGCTGTTTCTATTCTTTGCACCTATCTCTGCAATGTATTTACTTACTTCTACTACTCTCACTGTATATATACTGTCTCGTTAACCTCCTTTTATTTATCTAGTTAATATACTTACCGTTATGTGTTTTTCCAATGCAGATGTTGCTTGATAAAGGCATTCGCCGAAAAGTCGTCCATATTAACATCCACTATCTATTTGGCTTATTACTGCCATTTGTATATATGAGCAATTGTTGAGTATGTTTACAACATTTTTTGAATGATTTTTTAATACGTTTTTCTGCTCAGTGTGAATAAAAATTTCCTATTTAATTTGCATCTCATTAGACCACAGGACATGGCTCCAACATTTCTGCAGAGGTTAAAGGGGTGGGGGACACCTTTAACCTGTTCTGAGTGGAACTTGTCTTGTTAAACTGCTGTATGGTCTTGGCCACTGTGCTGCAGCTTAGTTTCAGGGTGTTGGCAATCTTCCTATAGCTTATATATAGAGGAACAATTCTTTGTTTCAGATCCTTAGAAAGTTATTTGCCATGAGGTACCATGTTGAACTTCCAGTGACCAGCATGAAAGTACGTGAGAGCGTTAACCCCAAACTTAACACACCTTCTCCCCATTCACACCTAAGACCATGTAACACAAATGAATCACATGACACCATGGAAGGAAAAAAGAAAATTGGGAACAATTTTTTCCCTTTTCACTCACGTACCCCTTTTTTTTCCCGGGGGTTTAGACTTTGATGACTGTGTTGAATTTTTTTTGAGGGTCCCACCAAATTTACCTGTTATACAAGCGGTACACTGATACTTTACTTTTTACCAAAGTTTTGTCAAAATTCCAGTGTTGTCCCATGAAAAAAAAATAATCAATTTTTTACAAAAATAAAAGGGGGTTTTCAACTTTTGTGAGAAAAACTGAATATCCACTTTTTAAAAAAATTTAAATTTTAAAAGTGTTAACTTTTAAATTGTAATCTTTCCGGGTAATTATAATGAGATTATTACTAAAAAAGGGGAGATTCCAGCCTGTATAGGTCAAAAGACATGAGGGGAAAAATGCAAGATTTTGGGTTAAAAAAAAAAAAAAAAGATAAATAAAAAACTGGAAAAAAATTTGGAAAAAAAAAAAAAACCAAAAAAATTTTATTTTGGGTTTTTGTTGGGGGGGCAAAGAAAAAAGGCGCTGGGGGCAGTTCCCTTTGGGAAAAAATATAAACAAAGTAGACCTGCAAACCAATAGCATAATAGACTATCCAAATTTAGTCCCGTAAAATAAGCATTTACTGTTGGGGTAAAGTTGGGGCCCATTATTCCCCTGTAAAGGCTGCCGTGGGTTTCATTATGGTTTTTTGCCAGGGGACAAACCCCCTTTTATTTCCCCGCAATGGGTTTTTTTACTGGGGTTTATTAAAAATTCCTTTAAAGGAAAAAAACCCCGGCTTTTTAGCAGCCAACCCATAGAGGGAGTTCACTGGGTCAGCTACTATGAGAACTACCCCCGTTTCCCCGAAAAATAAGACAAGTGCATTTTTTTTTGCAAATTTAAGTGTGGGCGCTGATGCCTTTATGTTTTGATGAAATCACTACAGTTAAATTTTAAATGTTTATTTTTTTTTTCAACAATAAATGTGGGTTTTTTTTCTTTAAAAAATAAGGGGCAACCCCCCAAAAATAAAGGGCTTTTGCCTTTTTTTAGGAGCAAAACTTTTATTAAGACACTTTTAATTTTTTTGGGGAAACCCTTTTGGGACAAATTTTTTTTTATGTGGTTAGTTTTCCCAGGTTTGGGGGCCAGAAACATTTAGGGCAATAAAGGGAAGGGATCAAAAAAAAAGGTTTGTTTGGGTGCCTAACCCCCCAGAAGACAAATTTTTTTCCAAAACCCTTTTTTTCCCCCCCCATAATTGCCTGATTTTTTGACCCAAAAAAAAAAAAGGGTTTATAAATTTTTGGCGGGATTCTAAAACTACTATTGTTTCCCCAATAAAAAAGCCAAAATCATATATGGGGCCCCCCCCAAGGATATGTACAGATTGCATAGTTTTTTTGAAAAACTATTCCATTGGGGTTTACTTTAAAACCCGACAGACTGCTTTTGTGACTCTGACATACAGTACATGTTTTGCCATATTTCCCGGGGGTTGGGGGGGTGGTATGAAACAAGCTTTTAAACTGAGCCCACATCCCCTAAAAATGGCTGCTGGTTGTTTTTTTTACAACTGA